>CAIGRQ010178172.1:0-10532 GCA_903798375.1 Fraxinus sp. D2006-0159 | reverse complement strand
CATTTCATGTTTTCTGTTATGCTTTATAATTTAATTTTTATTATTGCCATCTCTTTCTACATCCTACAGTTATACACAACTAGCCTCTTTGCTCACTCTTCCACCAGAGAAATATTTATATCGTATTACAATTTTCCATTCTCTTTAAATAAGCATGTGGAGGTCTGAAACATAGTGGAATGTTCGGATTTTTTTCTTAATTCTAGCATACTAATCTATTCATTTACAGTCAATCTTCCTACCACTAGATATATCTTAAACAATCAACAATACTTTACATTTTTTGTGTCTTATTATTCCTAAACTACTAGAGCTTCTTAGGCAACTTTTGCACGTTCTCGAATCTTAGTTGTCAAAAGGCGTTCACTTTACAACAAATTTTCATGAGGACATGTTTCTTTATCTAAGCGTGCTACCTTTTCTTTTATTCATCAATTCCGTTTCTCAATCTTAGACATCAAAATGACTTTATGTAGTAACTAATTTTTACTTACTTGGCATTTCATAAAAATACAAAGAAATAAAGGCATTAACAAAGTAGAAGTGGGGTTTCCTTCCTTGCATCGCATTTCTACGGTGCATTCTGTTATGGTGAATGAATGACGTATTAGCCACTTACAATGGGAGTTACAGTTGGAATATTACCTTTCAGGGGGGTTTGCAGGATTGGGAAGTGGATAATTATGCACTATTTTTAACCTATTTGTATGAGGTGCAAATTCGAGTAAGAGAGGATAATCGTAGTCGATGGAGGTTGGCACAGAATGGTATTTTTCAGTTTGCTCTTATTTTAAATCCTTTTGGGGACCTGTGGAGAGTTCATTCCCCCGAAAGATGGTGTGACAATGTAAATTGCCTCCATGAGTGGCATTTTTATTGTGGACGGTTGTAAGAAGACATGCATTAACGATGGATAATCTTCGTAAAAAAGGCTTTTATGTAACCGAGTGATGCTATACGTGTAGCAGTGATGGGGAGACGCGTGACCACTTGTTCATTCACTAGAAGGTGTTCGTTGGCCGTGTAACAGTATTCTGGCTTCTCAACATATAGATGGGTGTTGCCTAGACGTATTGAAGATGTGTTGCGGGCATAGAGAAGAAAATTTCGTGATAAGGATAGCAAGTTTGTATGGAAAATTATCCCGGAATACATTGTTTGGTGCGTGTGGAGACAAATAAACAACCGATGTTTTGAAGACCAAGCATGGACCATAGCGCAAATTAGAGAATTATTTTTTTGACTTTGTATAGTTGGTTTAATGTTGCGACTAGTAATCCTATAGAGGGGCTGCCTAATTTCATACCATTTCTTTCTTGTTTAAACTGATCACACACTTCCTGTGTATTCTTTTTGATTAATGAAATTTCCTGATTATCNATAGCGCAAATTAGAGAATTATTTTTTTGACTTTGTATAGTTGGTTTAATGTTGCGACTAGTAATCCTATAGAGGGGCTGCCTAATTTCATGTCTTTTCTTTCTTGTTTAATTTGTTAATACACTTCTTGTGTATTCTTTTTTTATTAATAAAATTACCTGATTACCTTTCAAAAAAACAAAAGTAGAAGAAAGTGTGATGAACTGTGTTGTTACTAATACATATTTTCTACAAGGAAGATATGACTAAGAGATAAATTATGAATAGGTCAAAAAACTATAGTAATGAACTTCATGGTCTACACACCATGAAGAAACATTGTCATAAATAGATATTCAATGAAAGAGATTTGTTCTTGAAGATATTATTGATAGATAGACATTTTGTTCTTAAAGATGATCACATTTTGGAATACTCTCCAAGAAGGTATATCCAAAGTCAATTGTAATGTGGATTACTTTATACTCAATGCAAACTAATCCAAGGAAGAACGAAATACACAAGGATGAAAATGAATAAATAAATAACTAATAGTACAAGTTGGCACATGAACTATCAAAAGACACTAAAATGTTCAAAAGTAGGATCTAGTGCAGCCACAGCAAATAATCCTTATCAGCTAAGGATGCTCAAAACTATAGTCCCTTCCAGAATAAAACCTCCATGACAGGTACATTGCTACAAGAGACAGAAAAAAGGAAGATAGAATATAAAGGGAAAATTGCAGCATTAGTTATTCACTTAGAAGCAAACGGGTCCCCATTCTATTTATCTTCATGGCATTTAAGTCCCAAACTTATCATTTCCATAGCACCATGGTTACGGGTCAACGTAGACTGTCCAATTGATCATAACTTACAAAAAAGGTCAACTTTCAGGGGGGTAAAATGGTAAACACATGATTTCAATAAAAAAATACACAAAAGAGGAAATAGAAAGAAAAAAGAAATGAAGAAAGATGTTACTACTTACTGCAACCAAGAAAGGTTGAAGACTTGAATGACAAAAGAAATAGAATAGGAACACGTTAACTACTGAGTGAATAGATTGGGGATTAACGCAGGAATTTTCCCCAAAATAAATGGGGAGGAACACAACAAATGAGTATCTTAATTTTTATGGATCCAGACTTCCAGATCACAAGCTAACTATCATACACGTCATAAACCTTACCAAAAGCATTATCTTCCTAAGATAAGTTGCACATAAGTTAAGAAAATGACCTACAGGATAGCAGCCAGGAACGACCTTTCGAATGCATCCTGAAACAAATTTTAATAGAACACCTAAACTAATGATCACATATTACCTTTCCTTCAACTTTGGGTCATGAATTCTTGGGCACATCCCTGGTACAATGGAGACAAGAAACTTTATCAGCAAAAAAACACAGGTATTGTAGTAATGAAACCATTGGCTGAAATGTGAAAAAAGTAGATTATCTGAATTCAATTTTTTTTAATTTTTATATAAACTTTCTCAATAGATGAACATTAAAAACTAAACATCTTTATGAAGGTACAAGAATTAAAACATCACCTAGATCATTCCGAGTGTTAACAAACAGATCATGGGGGCAGAATCGAACCATATAGAATGCACAAACTTCCTTATCATCCCACCTAATTTCCTTGTAACCCTTTCTCTCTTCTTCAGTCAAATTTCGTGCTTTAAAAACAAAAGCAACAGAAGAGGTAATAAGAACAGGCATTCAACATTGCTTTGGCAAGGTAAAACGTCAATGGCATAAAACGAAACACGGAGATTCTTAAAAAAAAAATCGTGTTTTCATTGTCTATGAGATATCAAATCGATGAAAATTAATCAAGAAAAGACCCAATTCAGATGATTTACACAGTTCGGACTGCTCACATTCTCTTTGATAGTCCAAATTACATCACTCAAAAATTTGATTACGCCAATTGATGCTCTAAGTTTCTTGGAAGTATATTGAGCTAAATTTTATCCTCACAAGAAAATTGATTACATTTTGAATGAAAATTAAGGAACGTGGCCTGGAATTGAGAATTGGGAAATTAGGGTTTAAGGAGGAGTGGAAACCTGTGCCCATGAGTTCATCAAGCAAAGCTCTCTGAGCATCCATGGTTTACAGATTGGAGATTCTGAAGTTAACAGCAATTTTAATGGTGTTACTAACACAATAACAAATCTTGCCGCGATAAGAAACCTTAGAATTCTGGAGAAAGAATAGAATCCTCGGAAAAGTAGGGCTAACGTGCCCGGTTTACAAGCTTCCGAGCTTGTTTGCTGTTTGGCTTAAACATCGGTTCGTCATCCATTAATCCCCTGTTTGGGCTCCATAATTTCATATTTTAAGGAGGAGAATAATAATTCTGGGAGAATGTATATAATTAAAAAAAGAAATAAAAAGTTATTAGATTTATGTGTAATATTATTTTATTGAAAAACGTGTGATTCATAAAAAGAAAGAGAAAATTGAAATTTATTTTAATAGGGCCAAACAGGGGTTAAATCAATTTTTGTTTTTTTACATTTTCAACTACACATTTACTCAATAAAATATTTTACAATTATATCCAATTTTTTTTTCATGTTTGTTAGTTACATATTTTTAAAAAAATCACTAATCTTATTTGACAACCTTTATTGTAAAAAAATGAGTTTTGAATAATGATTTTTAGGAGGGCGTGTAATTAAAAAGTAAGGAAGATTTTTTGGTATACGTGTAAAATATTTTATTGTATAAATGTGTAATTGAAAATAGTCTGATAACAAATAATAAAATAAAGTAATAAATATCAAACATACACGAAAATTCATTTTTCCCAAAAATTCTTTTTAATGGAAGACAAACCCACTATTTTTCATAGAAATATAAATTTGGTCTACAGAATCTCAATTGGTCATTAATTTTTTTTGCGTTAAAATTAATTTTTAGAAATGAGAATGAGATAGAGAATCTCAATTGGTCCATTTGTGAATTAATTTTTTTTGCGTTAAAAATAAAAATGAGAATGAGATAGAGAATGAATGCCAAACATGGTCTCATGTTTGGCATCCATTCTCTATCTCATTCTCTATCTCATTTTTTTCACCTACTTTATTTCAACCACACATTCTTCCAATAAAATAATACTACACACAAATCTAAAATTTTTCATAACTTTTCTACCACACATTCTTCCATCAATCACTATTCTAAAAATTTTTATTTTCAAAAAATGGATTTCAAACACACTATAAAGAAAAATAGCAAAAAGAAGATTATGACTTAGAAGGTTAAAATGTCTATTTTAAACTTTTATGACTTAGCATAGTGGTAAATTAATTTGTCATGAAAGATTTTGTGAGATAATCATTGCAGCTTGATTGTTAATTATTTAATTTCTATCAATTTAGGAGTACGTTTGATTCTCATTAATTGAGAAAAAAAGAGTTTTGAATAGTATTTTTAAAAGAATGTGCGATTAAAAAATAAGTAAAAAAATTTTATATACGTGTGAAATATTTTATTGTGTGAATGTGTGATTGAAAATGATCATATAACAAACCATAAAATAAATTAATGAGTGTGAAACAGGCACAACAAAGTTATAAATTTGTCGCGTTGAAACTCCCTTCTTCGTTTAGCTACAAAAATTGATCAAAATTTAAGTCGAAATTCAATAATTTATTTTAATCACACAATTAACTGGATTTAACAAATCTTCAACAACAAATGGATTAATGCTATTTATAGTCGCTTAATATCGTAATCGCCCTACATGTGGCGATTAGTAATTTGTCAATTTGATGTATTAATATGACAGTTTTTTATTGGAGTAATGCTATTTAGTCACACATGTATTATAATATCAATTTATGTGACGTTAATGTGATATTAAATGATAAGTGAAATTAATGAATCATTTAATTTCATATTTTATTTAGCTTATCACCTAACACCACATAAATTGATGTTATAAACTCTGTGTGCTAAATATCATTATTCCTTTTATGTCTTATGCATCAAATCATTAATCATCACATGTACGTTGTATGACAACAACGGTAGTGAGTGACTGTAAATAATATTATTGTTTTTTAAAATACCAATTTTGAATGTTTTACGAGCGAATCACTTTTGAGTGGTTTTAGTAGCTCTTTTTAAATTTGTTCAACTTACACTTCAGAATTTATTATACATCGATTTTAAAAGTTTTTTAAAATAATAAACTTACACACATGTCCCTTACTGAAATTCTCAATTTATAGTTTCTTGTATAATTTTTTTCACTTATAAACGATATTTTGCTTATACGTATTTTTTACATATGAATTAGTATTTAACTTTAAAAAAATAAATAAAGTTGAATGTTTACTTAAAATTTTTTAGTTTTAGTTTCTTACTTTTGTACTTTTTTTTTCATATTTTTTCATGAATAATATTTTCCTACTTTTTGTCACGTAACCAGATTTTTCTCGAAAATAAGAAAAATACCTTCTTTGGAGGAATGTAGATTTTATTTTTCACGCAATTTGTAATTACCATAACTCAACTTAACCCACTCAATCACGTTACCAAATATTACCCCTCTCATAAGTCAGGGATTTCTTAAACATTTCCTTCCCCATTCGACAGTATGCTTTGCCAATTCCACTAATTTGTTTTCTGGGCTTTCTCGATTCTCTGCCAATCAATTCATAATATTGGTATTTCTCGTTTTCTCTATTTTAATTACTTGTTTTGGGGTTTTGCTTATTTGATTTATCATCTAAAATTATGGGTTTATTCATCCTTGGATTCAAAAAAAGTTGATTTAAACTCTGTGAAACTTGATGTTTGGCATTCAATGGATTTTGGGGTCTAATATTTTGTCCTTTTGCCTTTACTAAAGTTGTCTGTTACTCAATCTATTGATCCAGCGATCCTTCACATACATGATTTATATCAAGGAAACATTCACCTTAAAAAAATTTGTGTAACAACAATTCCCCTTGTACGAGAAAATGTTTATAGGCACCTTACAGAAACCTGTAAAATTTTTGTCAAAGTTTATCAGTGCACATAACATCACTGTAATCTTTCCCCATTCAAAGATTTTCCATATTTCATTCTCCTGTAATATTTCCCCATTCAAAGATTTTCCATATATCATTCTCCAATAATTTCTCACTATTTTTCCAGCCAAATCTTCAACATATAATCTATTACCCCTTTTTTTTATTTTTATTTTTTTTTTGGGAAAAGTATCCAATATGTTCAAACTCTTAACTGGTTACCTTTAAATAATTGAAAGCCCCAACCCCAACTTCAAAATGCCCCAATGCAGCCACAATACCACAATTTGCTCGAATTTCCAATATCCCTATTCTTCCCTTCTTAGTAATTTCCTCCAAAGGTACCTTTCAATTTCAATTATCTGTTCATGTTCTTGACTTTTAATTTATACATATATGTATATTTTATATTAATATTTAATAAAAATTGGTAGAAATACTTTGATTTTTTTTCTTTGATTGTGACGGTTGGCGGCGCGATAATCTATGAAAGGCGGAACCTTGGATGCTCTTTTTGTGGTGTGCCCATGTAAAAAGGATTCAAAAGTGAACTTACGGATGAATCGTTTGCAGAAAAATAGTTACAGTAGCACGTGTTTCAATTTTCCGTGAACTACAAGTTACCTTGACATTGTAAAAAATTTCAGTCAACCCTTACTTTTACCTTTAATTTGAGTTTATGTTGTTACATGTAGGACTGTAAATTGATCGGATCTGCCTATATCCGATCCGATCCGATCCAATAATCCATCGAATATTTGATTATTAAATTCACATCCGATTTGCTATGTTATCGGATATCCGATCCGAAATTAATAAAAATTAGGGAAAAAATGATTTTATGTTCTTTAAAAACTTTGAACTAACTTGAGACCCACATATTTTTACTAGCAAGCTCAATAGTGATTTTTACTATCATGATATTCCTTTTTAAAGCAGAGATCATCTTCTAATTTTTTATTGACATTTGATGTTGGATAAGATAAAATTGAATTTCAATTCTAAATATAAACATTTTATTCTATTATTTCCATTAACAAATCGAATTATTTGTTACATATTAATTATTNTATTGATATTCGACGTGTGATAAGGTAAAATTGAATTTCAATTCTAAATATAAATATTTTATTTCATTATTTCCATTAACAAATCAAATTATTTGTTACATGTTAATTATTAGTTTTTGAAATTGTAAAAGAAATTACAATAATAAATTTAATTAAAAAAATATAGATATTTAATTACTTTAAATTAGTAAACTAAAATTAAAGAAATTTATTGCTTTTATAATATTTCACATTTATGTGTATAGTTATTTATTCAATTTGACAGCCAATTCGATATTGATTCGACCCCGTGTCGATTTTTAAAGAATCGGTTGAAATCAACTTTTTTTTCTTCAATTTTTCCAATTCTTAAACATATTTAATAATTGTAAATTGTTCAACTTTTTTATATTTTGAATTTGATTACTTTTTAAATTTTTATTCTAAATTTATTTATTTTCTCATTTATTTATTTTAGTGACAAATAATATGTCATAAAAATATTTTACCGACTCAATTATTTATAATAAATCAGGTCAGATTGTTATCGGATCGGATCAAACTATATTTATATTTGATCCATTTAGTTAACGGATTATAGGATTCGAATTTTGATCGGATTATTGGACTGAAACCCTAAATCCATCTCTCATTAATTTGTCGGATTCGGATCAAAATCCAATCCATTAACAGTCCTAGTAATATATATGCAACAGATTGTGATTACTCAAATTATGTGAACTGCATTAATACAAATCTTTTATGGTGGATTATGTCGAGAATGAAGTACATATATATAAATAATGTTCATACGCCCCCATTATTTGAGATTATGTTTCAAACAACTTTGCACAATTAAATTAAAAATATGAGACATACAACGAATATGAAATAAATAACCACCGGAATCGGGTTGCAGTGCCAAATACAATTTATTGATAACTAACTTATTAACACTAGCGTTGTCAAATGTAAAAGAACGAATTTTACTTTCACAATGATATTCTCTAATAATATTGTTATATATATTGTTAGCGTTGTGAGGGAATATAATAAATTTAAAAGCAATAATTTTTTTATCCATGCACAAAAGTTGATCGATATAATGTGCAGTTGCAACTATATAACCTCTTTTATCAATCCCTTCCCATGTATTCGAAATTAAAGATATAACACTGCCATATTTTTTGCAAATTTGTAATCAATTGTTTCTTTGTACTAAGGAAATGTTTTATTGTATCAGAACAAAGAGTGTTTCTACTTATCCCCACGTACGTCGATTAAATATTCTTTCACGTCAGAGACGAAATGTTGGTTGACCACTATTGCTAGAGGTAACTCAGCATCGACAACGAACTTCACCGTTCATGTTCAAGTTTTTCCATCTGAATACATTCATGTGCAAAGTGTCGTAGAAGCGTAACCGTCGGTTGGACCACCAAATTACAGATGTGTTTAATTGGTAGCAAGAAGCACATGTTTAGCCGCACATGCTTTATAGTGACGGTTGAGTTGGGTGGTATCAATGTCCTTTTGTCATGCAAATCGTTATTGACAGTATTTACATACTGTTTTAAACTTTGCGACTCCATCGACCAAACGACCTTTGCAATCAACTTAAAGTGATCCCAATATATGTTTTCTCCTTTCGCTTCATATTTCTCCACCTATTCCACTTTGGGAACATCAACGTCAACAAATCAATTTGATTACCATTTCCGTGAGCATCCAAATCTGGAATATTTTTCGGAATGGGTAATTCGTTGAGATCGAAAATTCATTCTGAAATTGACTTTGTGGCATCATAGGTGATTCGCCTCCGATACCGAACAAGCTCTCTACAAATGAGTGTGGGTCCATTTGTGAATTGTGATGAAATGTATAGGATATGTATTATAATTTGTATAGTATAGACTGTATAGTAAGTAATTAAGTGAATAAAGAGTATGGAAAAAATCAAGAATTCAAAGAAAGATTATATATAAGATTGTAATTGTAAATTTGTAGTGTGATAATTGATATTGAATAACTGAAATTGAAAGTAGAAATGAATGTAGTAGATTGTAGAATGTGGAAAAGAATGAGAATTATTGTTGGGATTTTGTGTGAAAAAATTTTGGAAATAGGTTGGGTAGTAAAAATAAGAAGGGAAAAAAATTAAAGTGGCCAAAATGGTCACGTTTGATGGTTCATTGATTGTTTGCAAATGGTCACTGAACTACAAAAGTGACCAAAAAAGTGACCATTTTGGTCATTGTTGTAGGCAAGACACGAGCCTAGGCTCGTGGGCTCACCCATAGGCGAACAAGCCCGCTCAACTCGTGCTCGGTCTCATCAAATAATGAGTCCAAGTTGTCCACGAGCCGTATTTTCACGAGTCAACGAGCCGTTCGACTTGTTTGACACCGCTAGGATGAACTAGAGTCATTTCTATTACATTATAGTTTGATTTATACATTGTACATTTTGTAGTGACAGGATATGAAGTTGCATAGCCATGAGGTAAACAAGGACAATACCTTGAAGAAATGTATTGTCTATGTTTGGAACCTAAATTTAGTTTTATAACTAATTAAGAGGACTTATAATTTGTGTAAATACTCAGTTGTCGTCTCCCTCAATTAAGGGTGGGCAAAGCCCAGCCCAACCTAGCCCAACCCGACTATATTTATGAACTTTACAAGTATTATGATGTTATTTGAATGAAATTGAGTCACTCCATTTCTTCACACAACCTCAAAGAGCTACAATATTCAGAAAAATCTAGATTAAAATGTCAATCCTTGTTAGGAAAATTTTGTGCAATAGTTGAAAAGTTTGAGGAAACCATATACAAATTATATACTACTAATTAACTAGGTTCTATGTACGCAAACACGATGCACGAAACGTCTTGAATATGGCACAAGACATGGAAACTCTTAGAATAATATTATAAGACTTGGATATAATGCATTTTACGCAAAAATTTATAAGCAAATACACATTCAACACAAAATTATTTTAATTGCTAAAAATATTTCTTTGCTTCATATAATTTAATATCAATCCATCCATGTAACATTTCCGGACATGAAATGT
>CAIGRQ010178122.1:0-13107 GCA_903798375.1 Fraxinus sp. D2006-0159 | reverse complement strand
CTTAAAACAGTACAATTGAGGAATGGAAAAACAAAAAAGCTTTCGTGCCAGAATTTTTGCAATAGAGGCTTTGATCGCCTCTCACATTAGCCGGGCCCAGGTGAATTAAAAAAATGCAAAAAAAAGTGGACCCCACCCCCCTATTGTGAGGATCGGTTAGCGCTTCGATTAGGCATTTTCGGGTAATGCAGCACGGTTGAGAAAATTTTATAAATCCTGTCACGAAATGAATGATTGAACATTAAAAATGTATTAGCCAATTCAGGTTGGACAGTAAATAACGTGTCAGCAATAAATTGATGTTTGGACATTCCTATAGTGAATTATAGGAAACTGTGATATCTGATAAAATAAATTTAAAAATCCATAGAGTCCTTCACTTTCCAATGAGCAAAAAGATGGGATAATATTTATATATCCATACAATAAGAATTGCAGACTGCCCTTTTTCTTGCATTGCGTCGTGTTTCAATTCTCTCCTTATAAATTTCTTGATATTTTATAATTTTGTGATACGTTTAGACATATCTAGCTACGCGTTTAGACAAAATACCTGACATCGACTTCCAGGTACGTTACATACATACATATATTAAGTAATTATTTGATTAAGAAACTCTAGCTATTGTTGGACCATACATACTAAAAGTTGGACCAGTAGTTATCAAAGTACATGTAGAAAAAAGCATATGATTGAGGTTGTTAGGCATTGTTAGGCATATTTAATACTAATCTTTATGTTCTCTTTAAATGGAGAGTGAAAAAGTTACGTGAAAGAAAGATGAAACGTGTTGTATTGTGTTATAAAGAGGGTTTTTATGGTGATGAACAATATTCTAGAAAATTGAGCATATAGTATTATAGAGAGGAGACTAAAAAAACATAAAGAGAGAACATAAAAGAATTATAAAAGATAGATGACATTTTATGTAACGTAAGAACAAGAATAGACAATAGAAAAATAAGAACAAGAACACACTAATTTACGTGGAATCCTTTATGGAAAAAAGGCATGGATAGAGGAAAAGAAAATCTGCTATGTCATATATGAGTACAAAGAGGGTAGTGTTTTTATCGACTACTCCGAGTAATACCATAAAATCCTAAAATATATACGTGTGCATAAGCAGGCGGTCACCACAGACCCCAAGAAGTGTCTTAATTTTAATTTTATCATAGATATCATCTCAGTGCGAGCTTTCCGAATTGAGCCAAATAGAATTCAGGACATATAATGCTCTAACATTTATAAATAATTGATATAGTCCACTTGACGACATGAAGAGTGCAAATCAATATTGATAATTTTTTATTTTCATTTTGATAAATTCTTTGTGTATTGATATAGAAAGTTGAGAATTGACAATTAATTATGAGAAAATAAAAATATAGTGATGAAATTTCTGTTGAAGTTCGAACATGTGATCTGTGATGTGCTCCCAAAAATTGGCCAAAATCGTGTTTTACTGAATCACGCTTTTATAAGTTTGGAATAGTTTTAATGAGATGATGACACGTGTCAAATTTCAGTCCATTGATTTTGGCATTATTGATGAGACATATACATACGCGTACAATATCATTTTTCATCCCGGCATCGATTATTCTTCTGACTTCTAGGTTCTTCTAAGAGAGTTTCCTTTTTCTTTTTCATATGATTAGGGTTTGTATTGTGGATTTTAACCTCTGAAGTCTGTTTTCTGAGTGATTATTGTAAGAATAAGGGGTTTCTTATAGTTGTAATTTTCTGTAGGCGAGTTGAAGTTTCTTGAGTAATTCTTTGTAGATCCGTAGTTATTGTTGAAGACATAAGTATTTTTTACTTTTTTCTTGTGTTGGAAGAAACGATCTATAACTTTTGTTGGCATATTTGGCTATATAGTGCAACCGAGCGAATACCCATTTTTTGGATGCTCAACGAGAGATGTATGCATTAGAAATGGTTGGTGAACTTTTAGGGTTTAGGCCGAAATAAATCTTGTCTTCAATCTTTATTTTCTCCAAGTTTACTTTTTGATTGTTTGAGTTTTAGTAGAATCTTGTTTTAATATCGTGTTATCTGAGCCTTTTCAGTGGTATCAGAGCAAGATCTGAGAACAAGATACCTAGATCTTTGTAGAAATTGATAGATCCGTTGCAGATCTGAAACTTCTTGGAACTGCTGTTAAGCAAATCTTAAAGACTTTGAGTTTTATAAACTCGATGGGTAAGATCTTTTAATTTTTATAAAGTATCTTTTTCAAAAATTAGGATTTCTTAATTTTTTTTCCCTTGATTTACCATCCACTAAGACCCCTGGAGATTAATCTTTGTCCAAATGCTCATACGAGGTCTTGGGAATATGAGATAAATCCAATACGGGTGTTAAATGGAGAATCTTGTTGGAGAAATCTTTGAGACATAGACTTACAATCTTTGTTACTGTGTTCTTTATCTCTGTTTGCTCTACATGTTCCTTGACTGTGATTGAAACTTAAAAATCTTGTATTACTAAGTGTACTACTGTGTTTTGTGACTGAAAATTTTTCTGAGAGTCTCTGTTTGTGCCTTATTTTTTAAAAACTCCTATTTGTGTATCACCCTTTAATAAATAATTAGCTTCTACTAAATTTGAAGTTTCTCAATTTGATGGAAGTTGTGATTTTAATGTGGAGTAAAAAAATGAAGGTTATTCTAAAGCAAAATGAGATGTGTTAGGGCTCTAGAAGATAGTTGGCATGTGTACTCGCCTCCTACAAAGAAAACTAAATTTGAAGAGGTTGCCTAGAGTATTATTTTCTTGTACTTGTCTGATAATGTGGTTATTGATGATACCACATCTGCTATTGAACTGTGTACTAAACTTCATGCTACATATGTGACTAAAATTATTCCAAATAAATGTTATCTGTTAAAATAGTTCTTTTCCTTTAAAATGGACCCTGCAGTGGACTTGGATGAAAACTTGAATATGTTTACAAAATTGACCCAAGACCTGGTCAATTATGATGAAAAACTTTCAAAAGATCAACTGTCCATTGTTCTGTTAAACACCATTAGTGACAAATGTAGAAACATTAAGATTGCTCTTTAATATGGTAGAGTTGAGATCACTACTGATGAAATCATTAGTGCGCTAAGAAATAAAGTTCTAGAAATTAAATTTGAATTGAAAGAAGACAATCTATTAGCAAAGGGAAAATGATTTAGTAAACCTAACTGTCATTCAAAGACCTTAAATGAGAATAAGAATAAGTGAAATGATAAGAATAAATCCAAAAATAAGGCAAAATGCAAGAATTGTTATTATTATGGAAAAATAGGTCATTACATCAAAGACTGTTATAAGAAGAAAAGTGAATCAAAAGAAAAAGAAATTGGATTATGGGAATGATGCCTTAGTCTGTAATAAGGAAACCTTGCTAATATTGAAAATAAGTTAAATGATGAATGAATACTTGATTCAAGTTGTTCTTTTCATATGTGCCCAAATAAAAAATCGTTTTCTTAAAATTGAAAAAATTACTAGGGGGCAAGTAATAATGGGAAATAACATTACCTGTAAAATAAATGGCATAGGAAACTGTTAAACTATTGTTTGAAAATAACAATGTTCTATTCCTTAAATGAACTAAATATGTTCCTGAGTTAGAGAGGAATGTTATGACATGTTGGATGACATGGAGTTTGACATAAAATTGGGTCAAGGACATATTAAAATTCTTAGGGACACTGATTTGATTATTAATGCCCCTAAGAGACATGATCTCTATTTTTTGAAAGCTAAATCTTTACTTAGTTTGACTACAACTGTTTTAACTGAAAATTTTGCTTTGGCAAGAAAAGTTCAAAATCTTTACAAAATAAAGGAGTTTTTGGGAATCAAAATCTTGGTGATATTGGTTCTTAATGTGTGATAGGCAAGCAAGTCAAGTTACATTTCTTACCTGGAATTCATAAATCCAAACAAACACTTGAATATGTTCATGCTAATCTATAGAGTCCGGCATATGTATCTACTTTGACTAATTTTAGATATTATCTTTCGATCATTGATGATTTTTCTAGAAAAATCTGGGCTTTCTAATTAAAATCAAAAGATGAAACTTTTTCTGCTTTCAAGAATTGGAAAACAAAAATTGAAAACCAAACTGATCATAAGGTAAAAATTTTAAGAATAGATAATGGTTTGAAATTTTGTAACTATGAATTCAATAATTTTTGTAAAGAACATGACATACTAAGACATAGAACTATTGCATATACAGCTCAACAAAATGGCTTTACCAGAAAGAATGAATAAAACTTTATTAAATAAGGTAAGATGCATGCTTTTGAGTTATGGTTTACCTAAATTGTTTTGGTGTGAAACTGTAAAAACTGCTGCTTATTTAGTAAATAGAACTCATACTAGTGCTTTTAATTTTGAAGTTCCTGAATTTGTCTAGTCTAAAAATCCTGTTAAGTATTCTCACTTGAAAGCATTTGGTTGTGTTGCATATGCTCATCAAAATATTGGTAAATTGGAACTTAGGTCTCTTAAATGTGTTTTTTCTTAGGTTATGGTGAAAATATTAAAGGTTATCGACTATGGGTTAAAAGTGAAAAATGCTATATGGTGATTATTAGAAGAGATGTCATTTTTAATGAATTTGTTATGCCAAATTTAGAAGGCAAAGAAAATGACTTGACTGAAAAAGATGTTCTAAATGAAAGAGAAACTTCTATTTTCTGTTGATGAATCTGATCTTGATGAAAATAATATGTCAACTCAAATTGGAAACAATTAAGATATTGATGTTGAAAATCAATCTGATCCTGCAACTCTTTCTCTTGATGAATATCAATTCACGAGAGAGAGAGAGAGAGAGAGAGAGAGAAGGCACATCAAACCTCCAATTAGGTTTGAGATGATTTTATTTCATTTTTTACTTATTAAGATCAATTTGAAAATGAGCCTAACTCTTATGATGATGCTATTAATTGCAAAAGTGCTAAAAATTGGAAAACTCCCATGAAAGATGAAATGTTTCCCCTTCTTCAAAATAAAACCTGGAAATTAATTTAGAGACCTAAAGGTTATAAGCTAATTGACTGTAAGTGGATTTATAAGATAAAAGAAGGTGAATGGGGGAATAATAGTATTAGATATAAAGCTAGACTTGTAGCTAAAGATTTCGCACAAAAGGAAGGTATTGATTATACTGAAATTTTTTCCCTGTCGTTAAATATGCCACTATTAGATGCATTCTCGCATTTTTTGTTCAATTTAGATAGGAACTTGATCAATTCGATGTAAAAACTGCTTTTCTCTATGGTATGAAATGTTTTATACTTTTGTGTTGAAACATGGTTTTCAAAGAAGCACTTATGATGCTTGCCTCTACTATAAAGGTAAATGCAGTAAAAATTCTTTGTATTGGGTGCTTTATGTTGATGACATGTTACTTGTTAGTTGTAATAAGTCTAAAATTGATGATATTAAATAGAAATAGAAATAGAAATTTGATATTAAGGATCTTGGTTGTGCTAAAAAGACCCTTGGCATGCAGAGTCTGAGAAATAAAGAAAAAAGATCTGTTATTTTTCTATCAACATGATTATGTGGTCAAAAGTTTGAAGAAGTTCATTATGTTTGACTGTAATCCTGTTACATTACCTCTTTCAAACCATTTTAAACTCTCATTTGTATTCTGTCTTATTGACCTATGGTTGATTTCATCTTTAATATTTTGATCATAACAAACAAGATTAATATTATTTCTAACAATTGATTTTAAGTTATGATAGTTCAATGTTAAAATCAATCAAGCATTGCAAAAATCAACACATTATAAATCGGGTTCATGAAGAAGATTAAAATCGAAGTCAAGCATTAAAATCAAATATCAATATTAAGAGTTTAAGAGCCAAACATGAAAATAACTTCAAAGCATGATCAAATATTAGGCTTTCGAGATCATATGTGAATGTATAACATTTTGATATTTAATAATGAATGACAATAGCTCAAAAATCATTTTGTGCACAAAGAGTTATTTTCACGTCACTTGCATAAAATATTTTTGATTAAGTAAAATTGATTTTTGAAAGTGATACTTGAACTTAGATAACATTTTAAAAAGAAAAGTCAACGGTCAACGGTGAACCAGACGTCCGGATGAATTGGATCGTTCGGATAAGGCTTCCGGTTTGACAGAAATCTTTCTGTTCATCCGGACGTGAGGATCCTGTTCATTCGTAGCAGTCAATTTTTTGGCCATTCTGACTGATTTTCAACGGCTAATTTTTGGATCGTCCAGCACTGTTCAAAACGTCATGTTAGGCAAAAAAAAAAAAAGGCTTTTCTCACTTCTATAAATATCAACTCTCACTTGTCATTCATTTTAACACTTTAAGAGTATTCAAATTAGATACTTTTGAGCAAATTATATTTATTTCTCATCTCATTTATTATTATCAAATCATTTAGTTTTGAAAAACTTTTGATCAATTAACTTTTAAAAATCTACTCATCAAAATTTTTCATTTAAAAAATATTCTTTAAACTTACATTCATTTCTTTATAACCCCTGTTTGGTATACATTATAATTTTCATTTTCATTCTTCTACTCATTTTCAAACACACATTTTTCAATAAAATAATATTTTCTATCACATTAATAATTTTTCTTTCCTTTTTAACCACACATTCTCAATCAATCTACTATTTCAAAATACATTCTTCCAAAATAATGTGGTTCAAATACACACATAGTAAAAAATTTGATTGTTGGATTAAACTTCTTGAATCATTTCTCTTATCAAAGTTTTTCATTTCTCTCTTAGAACTTAATATATCATAGATTGTTCACTGATAGAGGTATATTTTTGCACTTACATTGCATAAAATTTTCTTTTTCTTCTCCATATTGAAATTTTGATTGATTGACCTAAACTTGTAAAATCATCACATTCATCAAAGTTGTTCATTTATCTCTTAGTACTTAATTTATTACCATCATCCATTAAAAGGGAGACATTTTTTGAGAAAATTTTTGAACATACATTGTATTTATTTCTTCCTCTTCTCATTGAAATATTTTGAGTGATTGAATCTAATTTTTTTACTATCATATTCATCAAAGTTTTTCATCTAACACTTGACATATCATTCATTACTATTCATTAAAGTGTTAGTCTCTCCTAGTACTTAATTAGTTGTATTATTTATCGAGAGATGAGTTTCATTGTAAAATCACTTTGATAAAGTGGGGATCGTGTTGAAGTCCCTTAAAGATCAACATTATATAAGGATCGGTGCTCCTTGGTGTAAGTCACCATATGGGTCATATTGAGGTCCCGTAAAGTTTAACATTGTATAAGTGTTGGATTGCACTAAAAGTTAATCAACATAGTGAAAAGGCATTGCTCGTNATATTGAGGTCCCGTAAAGTTTAACATTGTATAAGTGTTGGATTGCACTAAAAGTTAATCAACATAGTGAAAAGGCATTGCTCGTGTTGGAGAGCTTGGTAACGGAGGACGAAGATTATTGTTTTGGATCGAATCTCCACAATTATATTGTTTGCATCATCAATCCCTTTTACTTATCGCTTTTTATATTTGTGCTTATTATTTGAATTAATCTATTTAGTTTTTACTTGCTTGAATTTAGATTAATTCTTCGAAAAAGTTTTAAAAATCAAGTCACACTCCTCTTGGTTAGTTATTCTTGGGTTTTCATGTCCTACAACTAATGAAGAATTTGCTAGAATGTCTAAAATTTCATATGCAAATGTGATTGGATCTGTCATCTATCTAACGGTATGCATAAGACATGATCTTGCTTATAATATTAGCGTACTTAGTAGATTCATGAGTAACCCTGGGATACTTAGTAGATTCATGAGTAACCCTGGGGAAGAACATTGGAATGTTTTAAAATGGCTGTTAAGATACTTGAAAGGAACCTTAAATTTAGGTCTTGTGTTTAAAATGAATAAATGGAGGATAACTTTGAGGGGGTTTACTGATTCTAATTTTGTTGTAGATAGAGATAATAAGAAGGCTACCTCATCTTATTTCTTTACTCTTTGTGATACTGCAATTAGTTAGAAATCTCAATTGCAAAATGTTGTGGCTTTGTTTTCAACTGAAGCATAATACATTGCTGATTCTGATGCTATTAAATAGGGAATTTGGTTAAATACAGTGTTGAGTGAACTTGGTTTTATTGATGAAAGTGCAACTCTATACTCTGATAACCAAAGTGCTATACATTTGAGTAAAAACCTCATGTTTCATAATAGGACTAAACAAATAGATGTTAAATATCATTTTATTAGAGATATTATATCAAAAGGAATTCTGAAAATTGGTAAGATTTCTACTCAATTTAATCCTTCAGACATGTGAACTAAAATAATACATTTAAACAAGTTTCATAACTGTTTGAAGTTATCACCTATTGATACTTTGGGATGCATAAATAGGGTTTTTTTTTTTTGTTTTTTTTTTTTGGAGCAAATGAAGATCAAATTGTTGATATTTGCTCATGGTTGCACTTTTTGTCCCAAATTTCTGGTAGCAAGGTGGAGGTTCTTGAGGCTCGAACATATGATCTGTGATGTGCTCCCAAAACTTGGCCAAAGTCGTGTTTTATTGAATCACGCTTTGATAAGTTTGGAACAGTTTTAATGAGATGATGACATGTGTCAAATTCCTGGACCTTGATTTTGGCATTATTGAAGAGAGATATACATACACGTACAATATCATTTTTCATCATGGCATCGATTATTCTTCTGACTTCTAGGTTCTTCCGAGAAAGTTTCCTTTTTCATTCTCATACGATTAGGGTTTGTATTGTAGGTTTTCATCTATCTTGATGAACTTGTAAAAGTGAGATCATTACATTTTAGCCTCTGAAATCTGTATTTTCTGAGTGATTACTGTAAGAATAAGGGGTGTCTTACAATTGTAATTTCCAGTAGGCAAGTTGAAGTTTATTGAGTGGTTCTTTGTAGATCTGCAGTTATTGTTGAAGAGATAAGTATCTTGTACTTCTCTCTTGTGTTGGAAGAAATGATCTGTAACTTTTGTTGCCATTTTTGGGCTATATAGTGCAATCGAGCAAATATCCAATTTTTGGATGCTCAAAGGGTAGGCGTTAGAAATGACCGCCGAACATTCAGGGCCTACTACAAATTTACTTTCTGATTGTTTGTAAACTCTTATTTTAATATCGTGTTATCTAAGCCCTTTCAATTTCCACATATGATATGGAGTTCATCAATTCCCCAAATGAAATAGGAGATCAATCTGTGAGGATCTGTTACTCATGTTTCTGTATTATAATATGTCATTCAGAATCAAAACCAAATTTTCCTAACAAAATTCATGTTAGCTGTCACTAATAATTTATTAAAATAATCTGTAGTGATTATTTTAATCACTTAGTGCTAATGTGTGTTCAGATTGTAGCAGTGCAAGACCAAGAACAGTTTACCACCATCCAAATATTCATTCGTATCTCCCTTTCTTTGAATAATCTTATAAAATTCTTAAATAATATAGAGAGAAGTAGTTAGTTGGAGTAAAATAAACATATTCATTTCCTACTTGTATTATTCCTTTGGTTAATTGTCTTCTTAATCCCTTTTGAATTTATGGTTATTATTGTACATTCCTCATTAGCTACCATCCAGGTACAATAATATTTTAGTACAAACCTAGTATTTCTTTTATATAATTTTGCACCAAGATACGTATATATAATAAGTTAATTTTACAAATGGTAATTGAAGTTCAAGAAAAAACTAATAATAGTTAGGAAAGCATTTCCGTAAGACATTTAGTCACTAAAGTTAAATAATGTTACTTAGTATCATGTGTAGAACGTGTTATACCATCACGTGAATTGACGACTATTGAAGCCATTGATTCCTTCCGGTCAACTTATTTTTGTTTTGTTTATTGTTATTAATGAAGGAAAATTGGTTTAGGGTTAAGAGACGATTTGAGATACTCTAGATGAACGTTTGATTTTCTCTTATGAATTGCATTATATTTTGAAGATCTGTAATTTGAAAAATGGAATTTGTATTGGATGCTGCTTGAACATTGTAAGACATGGACCTGCAATTTAGCTGCTTCTCATTGATAAATGAATTTCTTATCTCATGTCTGCTCTGCGTGCTTTCTTCAATTTTTTTATTCAATTCGTAATCAAGATTGCCTATTTCTCTATTAACAACTTTTTATTTATTAATTATTATTTTTTGGGAAGCTTTTTGATTTTATCTTATGAATTGAGTCATATTTTGAAGATATGTAATTTTACGATGTGGACACGATTCTTAGTTAATGAAAAAGTTCAATGTGCCGATATTGAATTTAGAGCGAATGCTGCTAAAGGAGTGATCAATTATTAGCCCCCTGTTTGAAGGAGATTAAATCAGATTTTTAATAGATTTTGATAAAAAATAATGAAATGTGTGATTGAAAAATTTTGAATTCCATAAAATGTGTAGTTGATTTTGATTTTGATTTTGATTTTGATTAAAACTTGAATTTTAATTTCTACCAAACATGAACTTAATATTATTTAACTTTAATAACTAAATGTGTCACAAAAACACTTCAATGACCGAGTTGAAATTTCACTTTAACTTCCACAACATTTATGAAATTAACTCTACTAAAGAATATAAAATAAAACTATATATACATTGTTAGTTGACAATGAATGTGACACTCTCCCTATGTGACAAAAATTTGGGGAGTGATGTGATGATTGTGGTCAAAATCAATAGTCAAGATCTAGCCATGTGAAAGATGTAAATCTTAGGCCCTGTTCGGTACAGCTTAAAATCCAATTCAAATTGAAAATATGATCGTTATTGGGTCACACTCGTCTAATAAAAGTCAACAATAACGGCTAAGTTTTCGATTTTAATCCGATTTTAATCTCTACCAAACACGCCATTAATGTAGATTACATATAGTATGGTTCAAGAATATAATACAACTTATTGTTACTCAAATTATTGTCTCGTGCAAGCTTCCTTAGAGAATTGAGAACCGTTCAGTTTTCCATGGCCAAAAAATGTGCACGATGGCTTCCACTAGCACAAGTTAACAGTAGACTTGAAAAGTCAGTGGCACATGTCTACAAGTTTGACATTTCTCATTTTCTTTGAATTATATGGACCGACCTTTCATAGCCGTGGGCCTCTTGGCCTAACTTTGACTCTTTTTTTTCCTTTTTTTTTTTTTTGGATAGTATGAATTTAGGCCAATTTCCCTAAATTTTATGCCCATTTATAGAATGGTGGAATATGTGGTGCTCATGGGTAAAGAGGCTGCTTCAAGTGTCTTTTGAATCGTGGTCGTAGAGTTGGAGAATAGGTTGGAGGGGCAAGGCAAGAAAAATTGTAGTGTAGATGTGGAGAATCGATCAGGAGAGAAAAGGACAGCACACCACCATACGGGCATTATGTTAGGCTTAAAGGAGGAGATTTTTCCCAGCCTGTGATTTGAAATGCAGTATAGATAATGACTTTTTTAAAGCACTGTCAGTCAGTATCATTCAATTTCATAGCATTTAAATCCTTATACCCGGTTTTCAAACATTAAAGTACGACCTTAAAAACCAATATCATCGAGTTAGCACAAAAGGTAGAGAGGTATCATTCAGCAAGCAACGGTCCAACTCAACTGTCGAATAACACGAGACACTACGAAATTTCTAAGATCATTCCATCAAACAACAGTCAAACTCGTCTATTCATGTTGACAACATATTCCGACCTCAAGTCACTATAGAGCCAAAGAAAGGCAGGACACGTGTCGACTTCTCCCATCGTCGTAATTAAATTTTATTTTATTTTATTTTTTTTTCCCTTCCACTCCCGCTCAACCACTCCTCTTCTCCATTTTTACACTCCATCAGCCGTACCTCTTCTCCATATTTACACTCATTATATTTTATATTTTCCTTTTAATGAAGATTTAATCGACAAGAAAATGTCTGATGCTGCTGTAGAATTTCTGCTGCAAATCTGATTCTTGAAGGTCAGATGGAATTTCAAAGCTTTCTTCCTTCGTGGACATCCGTCCGCTCAAGCTCCAGAAACGCCATTCAGAGCTCCAAGAAATCGAACTCGTCGAGTCATGGATCGAGTCGGGCAAACCGAATTTCGGGTAGAACCTGCTCTCCTTATCTCCATTACCTTTTTTTTTTTATAAGACTTATCTCCATTACCTGAAAAGTCTCGAATTGGTAAAACTCTTGGACGGCTCGTTTTCGGAAGAAAGGCCACGCCACCACAGCCAGCAAAAACACTCGTCATCAAGCTCAATAAAGGTTTAATTTCAGTTCTATTTTTCTTCAATTTTCTTCTGATTGTGGAATTTCGTTTATGGATTTAATTACTGCAAACTTTTGCCTAAAGATTGGGGGTTTTATTGTAACACTTCGAATTTCTTTCCTGGTGCTATTAGGTAGAGGTGTCAGGATTACCATCGTTTGATTAATCAGCCCGAGTCTGAAATTTAGAGTTGGCATTGTACAGTACATAAGAAAATATTGATGGCCATACGAGTAATCTTTCTCTCTCTGTGGAGGTATCAATTCTTGCTGAAAATACCTAATTTTGAGTCTCAGTGCTTTGAGTTGGATGCAAAATTGCTTCTTTAATAACTAGGCAAGGAATATGTTTTATGTGATTTATGTGTGTGTAATGTGTGACTGGAGACTGGAAATGGATGAGGTTTTCTTGGTTATCGGTTTATGAGTTTTTATATTCCAGTACATGGGACTTGGATTTCTGGAAAGAAAATTGAACCAGGGGTTATGGTAGAATTGAAAGAAGGTGACACAATTCTGCTAGGGGGATCTCGTAGGTTGTACAGGCTACATTGGCTTCCAGTTGCAGGTGCTTATGATTTAAACAACCCTTTTGTGCCTCCATTGGATACAATAGATGAAGTAAAAGAAACACACAGAGAAATATATCAGGTGAATTTTAAGAAATCTATCTGCAAGAATATTATTACACTAATAGTGTTATGATCGTAGTTTTGAATTTCTTTTTCATTTTCTATAATTTCAGTTTCATCCATGTTGCCTGCTATTGTTCTCT
>CAIGRQ010178110.1:0-11670 GCA_903798375.1 Fraxinus sp. D2006-0159 | reverse complement strand
AATAAAATAATATTTTTCATTATATTAAGAACTTTTCCTTCTTTTTCACCCACACATTCTCCATCAATTTACTATTTCAGAATATATTCTTTCAAAATAATGTGGGTCAAACACACCCTAAATATTCAATAGCATGTTTGATTTTTAATTGCTTATATCAGTGATGCCAAAGGTGATCTGAAACTTTTATTATAATAGGAGATTCAATTTAAAACCTTAAGAACAAGCCAAAAGCAATAGCAGCCAGAGTTTAACCTCTCTTACACTTTCAGTTCACTTCTTTAACGAATGGTACATTTTCTCTCTTTCTAGTCATATAACATCAAGCATCTAGTCCTTTTTATAGACACTACTATCTCAAATGAAGTGTGCAACTCCTATATACTGCACACGTGGAAAAACGAGGACACCTCCAGAATTCAACGATTAGTTTAATTTAGAACAAGTTCTAACACTAACAGAATGAGATATGCATCCTATGATGAATTAAAAAGCAGTGGGAATTATTTGCTAGAGAAATTATTATGCTTCAAGGTTCAATGTTCTTCTATTAACTGGTGGACCTGGTTATAGCCACAATTCATTGGTCATTGATTAGTTTACTCGCTCAGGAAAGATTCTATATTTCAAGAATCATTTAGGATTATAAAATTGTGCAATCCCTTTATTCTAAGAATCTGATATTGAAATGAGTGATTTTGCCACCCTTGGTAAGGATTTGTCCACTTTTTCCTTGTTTCTACTGATATTCAACATCTTCAGCCATTAGCGTGTTTTCTCACTAATGAACAGCATTCTATATCAATTTGGCACAGTTTGGGGAAGCAATCGTGTCATCGTGTAGGGGACCACCACCGTGGCTCCCAATGCACAATTTTCTTCATCTAAAAACGATTTCAAGCAACCATTACAAACTGACATTAATACATTGATAGAATAAATAAATGTGTTTATACATTGGAGGATCTTTTCTTCGAGAAGGAACCATAAGAATGTCAGCCATGAAGACATCTCTCGCATTTGTGAAAGACAAGTAGGAATTAATTTTTCTAAGTGGGATCCATACCTTCTATAGTTGAAAACGCCGGTGCAACTTCACACAAAGTTAATATTTGAAGAATCAAAAGATTAATATAAAGCATGTTCACTATCTCATCTAAATGTTTAAGTTATTAGACAAGGGCCACATGTATTCATTTAAATTGTCTTCAATACGCTTGAAGACATATAGGTCAGGTCCATCTTTTCTTCCCTTATTTTAAAAATCCGGTGATGTATTCTTATCCAGTGTTCTCGCAAATCATGTTCAGCAAAACCTTTGCATCTAGGATTAATTATGAAACATCGGTAATTTTTGATTAATTAATTGTTCATTTTTATTTTTATTTATTTATTTTTATTTTTTTTGTGATTATTGATTATTCCCTAATTCCCTTTTGATGCAAGATTGCCATTAGAATGTGTTTGTAAATTGCTTTCGGGAGATTCAGTAGAAATTAGCACATGGTAGTAAACAATATAGGATCCCATAATCGATAGAGATCATTATACTCTATGAAATCATTATGTAAAGGTCTTTGTGGACTAATGCATGCTTATATGCTTGTAATTTAATTAGAGATACTTAGGTTCACATATAACTATAGAATTGACTGACTTTGAGAGAGGCTTTTAATTAAAATTGTGGATTCAGGATCCTAGTACCTTTCATGATTTGATTAAACTCCAAAACTTTGTTGCTTAATTTTAATTGCTTATTTTAGTAAATATAGTTGAAAACCAAAACCAAACAATTAATTGTGTTTTTTTCTTAATTAAAGCTAGTTTTAATCAAAGTAAAAAAGTAAGTATAAATCCTCCCTCTATTCATCACTTTATTACTTATTATCACCAGTCCACTTGTAGGATAAAATCGACAAGAATAATTGGTCCACGAACTTTTGAAGGCAATAGTTTTATGTATTTAAATTTCAAATATAAAATCCTTATCTTATTAATTAGAAGACTTTTAAGTCTATGAATACTTATATTCTCTTTAATTTAATGGAGTTCATCGCTTTCTAAATTTCAGAGAGTTGAATTATTTTGCCCAACCCTTGTAAGAATAAAGCAATCTCTTTCTCCTCCTCTAATGCTCCTCTCTTTTTCTTCTTCTATGATCCTAAAGTAATTCCAGAATTTCAGGGACAAAACTCAAACATATATTCCTTTGTTTCATNGATCCTAAAGTAATTCCAGAATTTCAGGGACAAAATTCAAACATATATTCCTTTGTTTCATCACTAACAAACAGCTCTAATGTAGTCCTACATCACTTCAGCTCCAATGGCGCCTAAGATAATTGACCACTGGTTCAAGTATAAAAACAAGCTGGACTTAGGAAGACCATTTGTCTCAAATCTCTTTCAATTAGGTTGGCGTTCAATATCCCATTCCTATGCATTCTTCCATATCTAAACCTTCTGAGTCCACATACATAGAATTTATATAATTATAGCGTAGTGATGAAGTGCTGGTCAAGTAGTAATACAAGTATGCCATTTACATGATCTCAATTTCTCACCTAATAAAATTATCCGTTTGTTTTTCTTTTGGAAAGCACATCTAGATAAACATCTGATCAAAATATGTCAATGTTGTCTGTATTATGGCCAGGTCAGTGACTGGAAAGCAAAATTAGAGAACATCCACGATCTCCTTTATGATCAGTACGATGATCAAACATCATCTCTATTGCAACATAATAGTTTATAAACATGCAGATCGTGAGGCCTTTGGCAAGTTAAACTCCCAAGGAATTTTTCATTTTTACAATTTTGCTTGAATTTAAATAACTTCGGATATATTTACAATGAAAAGTGCGTTCAGCATTCAAATTTAGCTTGACTACAGGATATGGCATTGAATAGCATAAGTTCCTCCTGCAATTTGGGTCTCACCACATTAATTTCAACAAAAAAATTCACTTTTTCCTTCTGAAAATAATGAAAATTTGCATTTGGATGTTTTGCTTTTCACTACTCCAACTGGGAGTGATTGCAGAGTTTAAAATTAGTTAATACAGAAAATAAGGTAGTGTTGAAGTTAGGAGATCAAACATCATTTATCTCAATCATCTTTGCAAATTTATTACCTATTTTCTATGTCCTTTCTCCATTAATCTTTATACATGTTTGATACATCTGATTTTCTAAAATTTTATTAGAAGAAAAGCGCAACGAAATAGAAATGTACTGACTCATCACATAACTTTCAAAACAGTAATTCTTTGTGAACATGGGAAGCCCTAATAAATCCTAACAACGTACAAACAAGCACTAAAGTTCTCCTTGTAGTGAATAGGAATAAGTGTCAACCTGTACCATAAATAATAATCACCTGTGTTGTAGGCTGATGAGGGCCTCCTTTTTCACCATCTTCACGACGTTCCACATAAGCTACAAAAGAAATTAATGTATGAAAAGAAGGGAATGACTATACTGCTTTTAAACATTTATTTAGACTGATCACAGTATGTTTTTACATGTTTATATAGCTTGTTGCATTATACTTACCAACATTCACATCGAGAGGAGGCCTTTGATTCAACCAAGCTGAAGGTGGTTGCTGCGTGAGTAAAATATGAAATCTCAGTTCTACAACTTAACCCGGAAGACAAGTATTAAGTAGAATATGTTTTATCTGCTTACTTCAAAGCAAGAGAGCAGCCACATGATATGGATTTCAAGATCAATAAATAAATAAACATACAAGATATAGAACTCTCCGCAGAGTGTTTCATCAAGTAAATCAGGCATAGAAACTATCCACCCAACAGGGCAGAGAGTTTGTAAAAGATAATACCATATAAGGGTTAGGTCTTCCTGCTCCACCTCTCATTTCAAGAACCCCACCATTATCATTTGCAGATGAATACTCGTTAGGGGTTATTGGAGTGCCTCCAGTGGGAATGTTATAATATGAGCTGTTGTCAGCCGTTCCAGGGAGAGGTGTCTGGGCAGATCCCGGCAAAGGTGTCCGTGCCATCCCTGGCACTGGAGTCTGCAATGGCGTCTGCAGCCAGAAATGAGAAAATCTTCAATTTTCATTTATGTGATTAAAAGAATTTATCTTGACTTCAAATTTCACCAGGCTGCAACATGTAATGGGAAATCTGAAAGCTAACCGGGGGAAACAGCAAATCTGCCGTGGGAGTTTCGTACTCCTCCGTGCCTTCATAGGGTACATTCAAGTCATGCACAGGATTTGGAGTAATTGGACCCCCTGGCGCTGCCTTTTGCATGGAAGATCTGTCTATCGGACCAAACACTGCCCCGGCTTGCATCATCTTCAGTTCCCATAACTGCAAAATGCACCATAAACATATCGTCAACATTAATTCCACCTCAACAGATCCAAAAATTACTAGAACCTAAAACCAATCAGATCACACCCACGAATCAATTCAACAATACAGACCAAAATTCGTTCTATCAATACCAAAAACTAATATTTCAATAAAATAACACTCAAGATTATCATAAATGCAATTTAATTTAGGGGAAATTACTACGAATTAATTCAAAAATAAACAAAGTCTTACTCCTTGAAGTTCATTGAGTACGCTATCACCAGGACCTCCATTGTTGATGAACTCTTCGCGGACCTTGCTGATGACGTCCTCGATGACGTGTACATAAACATTACTGGTGGTGGAGCTTGCCATATCTCGAAATTTTCTCGAAATCGGGAAAACTGAAATTCGAGAAAACGAAATGGAAATTGTCAAAAAATCTATCGGTTTAATCGAATTAAATGCTGGGAAACGAATGTAGGGTTTGTGAAGGTGAGAGTTGTACGGATAGAAAGAAATCAACAAGCAGCAGAGAGAGATGAGACAGAAGTGGCGGAACAGAAAGGAGAATAAAGAATGGAATATAAATAGGTTTGCATCCGTTTATCTGCAATGGTCCACGTGGCATGATCTTGGAGGTCCGATTTCTCTTTCCCCTTACTTCCCTCTTTAAGAAAAAATAATGGTATCATGAAATTATATTTATATTACATATTTGCTCCTTCAACTTTATGTAAACATTCATTGAGATCCCTCAACTTCACTTTATTTCAATCAAGTTATCAATCTTCAATTTGTTGCACCATAAGTCACTGGATATGATTATGTTACTAAAATCAAAGTCTTGGTCTTTCAAAATATTTAGTATCATGACGTGTAAATACTACCATCAAAATATAGCACATAATCGAAAGTTCTAGCAAGGTCATATTTGCATGAAATCTTTACATTACGATCATGAAAATAAGAAGGAAAGACTTGACAAACCAAATGATGGTCTTTCCCTCCTTGCCCATCTAGCTCAAGGGAAAATACAAAATGGGTCAAAATCATAATCATCTTTGTGGATTCTTTATTCGTATAAGAGTGAACAACTCATCACGTGGACATCGTTATTGCTCATCAAAATTCGTCTACGAGAGAAAGTCTCACTATGAAAATGTGATTGTGTATGAAGTTGTGTTAAGAACTTTGTTAATCATTTTACCATGTCTTTACCAACCGGTAGCTTCGAGAGTCAAATGGAGAGGATTGACATGCATGACATGTCACAATGGCTCAAGTGTAAGAGGGAAATTGTTAAGATTATGACCTAAAAGCCATTGTAGTTGCTACATTTCAATGATGGCTCAAAGAATTTAAATGTCCAATTTAATCCAGATTAATAGAGATTGTACTTAATAGGATGGAAGGGGCATTTGTGTCAAAATGAGGTAATAATTATGACATTTGTCTTGAAATAAGTAACTTGCTTATTTTTCACTCTAACTAACAAAGAAAATTGTTTATTTTTAAAGCTTGCTTATTTACACGTACATAATGCTTTTTATGTACAAGCATGCTTGAATAACTTTTCTTTTAAGTAATAAAAATATTTTCTGTTACGGGCCTTTTTGGAGGCCCCACGTCACCCACACCTCGCCTGCCATGTGGACGAACTGATCTTGCGTCACCCACGTGTCAGCCGAACTAAATCCTTATAGGACGAGCTGATTCCATCTTACTGAACTGGGACGCTAAAGCCCACTGAAGGTCCGAACTCATTCGTCATCCACGGTGGATGCGAAGGCCCGCATTCCGCACTCGCTACGTTTCACAATTCGCCTCACCACACCTCTACCAAATCTCTTGTGAGATCTCTCCAAAGTGATGACGGGACCTGTGGCAGGTTACGAACGATCAACTCAGTTGCTATGTCAGATATCATTTATGTATGCCAACTTGTAAATTGACAGATTGACGTCTATGAAAGGATGGTCTGTCCATCCATCCAGGATCTGATGTCATGTGTCCCTTCATCATACGATTCTCCTCTTCCCTCATTTAGTATAAATGTCCTCATATGGTAATGGAAGGGGGATCCCGAATTTTTGGGTATTCTTTAGCACTTTCTCTTTTTTAAAAAAAAAAAACCTCACACCATATTTGCATATATCCTCAACCATGTCCCGATAACCACTTCACCTTCGAACATCACTTTTCGGTTGATTGAAATACTGACTTGACCGTCGGGTGCTCGCGACTAATTTCACCCCCACCAAAAAAGTCCACAAGTGACTAACGACGTGCTACCGTATGTAGGAAGGAACATAAGCAAAGATTTATTCTATTGGTCACGTGTCGGAGCCACTTTTTAGGGTCAACATTTTCAAAAAAAATAAATCTTAAGTAATTACAATATGGGTCCACGAAATTGTAGATAATAAGTTAGTAGTACACCTGAATGTATGGTTAAAGTTTGATTTTGATTTTAAATTAGAAGTATAATGAAACACAAACAAGCACATAAGTAACTTCACTGATTTCAATTCAACTTTTTTTCTCTTATTATTGCTGAGTTGGGCAAACGCGCCCTTAAATTATTGTTAATTATACGTACTTGTTCACATGAAATTTTGATAGCTTTTTATTAAAAACCCAAATGATTTTTTTCTGGGCACACATTGTTGCATATAGATTTTGCTACATAAAATGTCTGGTTAGCAGTACTCTAAGTAGATAAAAATGAACCATGTGGCAGGCTCTCATTGGATTTAACCCACATCCCAAATCCAGTCTAACACTGCAGCCAAAAATGAACCTTTCTATGGCACCCGACAACACAGAAATTGGCCTGTGCCTCTCACATTCTAACATTCATATCAGCAACTGAATGGATAAAACATGAAATTTGAATGAATGAATGTTCAAAAGCCTGCTGACACTCTATTTCCTCCTCTTATCCATTCATGGCGCCAACCCTTACATCAAATTCATTTCTTCTATTTACAACTCCCCATTCAAGATCAGGATTCACAAGTCAAAGGAGGCTTACGGTGTTTTCCAAGAAAGGTGGATCCTTCCCGCCATTCCGACTAGGAAAAAGTGCTGATACCTCTGAGGAAAGCCAAGAAGGGAACTCGGGCAATTCAAATCCTTTTCGGTTCGACTTTGGGAATTTACCAGATGTAAAGTCTTTGGTTCCAGCAGTGATCAATCCGTCTTCAGGCTTGAGTTTAGGGAGCCAAAGGCGTAAAGACCCTGGAACGGTGTTTGTAGCTGGTGCTACTGGGCTAGTTGGAATACGCATTGCGAAAACACTTCTGAGGGTTGGGTTTAGTGTGAGAGCTGGTGTTCCAGACCTTGGTGCTGCACAAGAGTTGGCCCTTTTGGCCTCCAAATATAAGGTTAGTTCTCCGAACTTTGAGAAAGAGTATACGCACAACATAGAACAATGGAAATCAAAACCTGTGAATATGGCAAAATTCTCTCTACATAAGTAAATAAGTAATAATTGGAGACAAAGTTTAAGATGGTCATTCCCTTAGTGACTAGTACATGTGCTACATTTCAGATAATATCTAACAGCGAATCAAAGCGCCTGAACGCTGTGGAATCCACATACCAAGATGCAGAATCAATTGCAAAAGCCTTAGGAAATGCTAGCAAAGTTGTAGTCACGATAGGTCCAGCAGAGAATGGTCCAGGTGCAGAGGTAAGCACGGCAGATGCATTGCAAGTAATTCAGGCTGCACAATTGGCAAATGTTGGTCATGTGGCAATAGTCTATAATGAATCATCAATGACTGCCTCCACCTACAATGTACTCGATGGGATCTCTTCTTTCTTCAACAATCTCCTCTCAAGATCTCAACCCTTGACATTGACAGAAATTCTGCAAAAGCTAGTCGAGACTGATATTACCTATACCCTCATAAAGACCAAGCTAACAGAAGATTTTGCCCCCGAGAGTTCATATAACATTGTCGTCTCAGCTGAAGGAAGTACTTATACGAACGACTACAAAGTAATGTAATGTATGCAATTTCTTTTTCATTTTGAAAGTTTGAGCATGTTATTGTTATACTGGTTGTTCAGTTAAAGCTTCATATCTACAACCTTTTCTAGTAGATGCAAAAAAAGACATTTGACTTCTTCAGTATTTCTACCAGACATTTGACATTCCTTACAAATCCATTTTTTTTTTCTCGATTAACAGGTTGCAAAGTCACGAATAGCCGCACTAGTGGCAGATGTCTTCTCCAATACAGCAGTGGCAGAAAATAAGGTATTGCTCTGTGGCAATAATAACAGGGAAAATGCAAAAAAAATTGATCTTGTTATAGTTCAGTCCATATAAGTTTTATATAATTTCCTAGAACCACATAACAAATGCAGCAAATGAAAGTTAGGAGCTTCTGAGTATGAAGAAAAAGACTAATTTACAAGTAGCATCTCTAAAAGCTCAAAGATATATATCATGGAAAGGATGATCTTGCTCAGATGTCAAATGCTTTACTTTAGCCAGTGTCTCATTTTGAATATAAGCAATTCTATTGATTATCTCTCAAAAACAGTGGTAAAAAAGCACAGGTATTATAAGAAAATGGAGCCCGTAAATACATAAACTAAAATGTGTGTCACAATGATCAAAAGGCACAAGTAGCTTAGGGGGAAAGGTATTGAGAAAAGCTGGTTGCCCACCTGATCTTTCTTGTTCCTAGGAGCTTGTTCTATCGGTATTTCTTCATTTTTCTTAGGAAATTTTATGGTCTGTATACATGACTGGGATTTTTTACACATTAAAACAGATGGAACGTTGCTTTCTTTGATTGGCTTCTCTAAGCCGAAGATAAGTGAAAAACAATTAGATAGCTAACCATTTAATCTGCTAATACTTTTTAATATCAGGTTGTGGAGGTTTTCACTGATCCATCAGCGCCCTCAAAGACTATTAATGAACTTTTTGGGTAATCATATTCTCACTTACATATATGGTCATTTTCAACTATTTGATGGAATGCCGTTTCATGTGTGAATTATTCTTAATCTTACAGTGCAATTCCTGAGGACAGAAGACGAAAGGTTTATGCAGAAGCCTTTGCAAAAGCTCAAACTGAGGAGGAAGCTATTAAAGCATCTGAACGTGCTCGAGCAGCAGCAGAAGCAGCAAAGAATCTTGAGGAAGAACTGAAAAAAGTGGAAAAACAAGAAGCTACGGCTGTTAATCTTGCAGAAGAATCCGAAAAGAAGGCAGAAGCAGGAGCATCAGTTGAAAGCTTCTTGGACAAAGCAAAAGGCATTAGTTCTGGGATCTCTTGGGAGAAGTGGAGCTCACAGCTTAAATATGCTGTTGAAAAGTCAAGTGAGGAATCAAAAGTGCAGATTGCCACCATCAGGGGACAGGCCAAGGCTCGTTCCCTGCCTCCTCAGAAGGCGGTAGCAAGAAACCCAGCCCCAAAGTCAAAACTTTCTTTGTTGAAGCAAAAGGAGGTTCCAAAGCCAAAAGCCAAAGAACAAGAGTCTAAGACAGAAGTGAGGAAGGTGTTCGGTGGTTTATTCAAGCAAGAGACAATCTACATCGATGATGACTAAGAAGAAATTGAATTTTGAGATTGTATTCATGGTCAAGTCCTATAGAATTCGAAATATTGATGTTGAGGAAACTTCTAAGGAGAGACCAAGTAAAAACTATGTATTTTCTTGCAACCAGTCAATACTTTCATATATTCGCTTTCAACTGGAAAAGAATCTCAGCCTATCTTAAAAGATCTTAATATCTGTAAAATGCAATTAAATAATCACACTGAACCATTTCCAGAGAAAATCATTAGATCAAATTAGCTATTTGATAACGGCAATTTTAGTTAAAAAGAATGTATAGTTGCCTAAAGTGAGTCTTTAAAGTCAAGCATCAAGTTACTCCATGTCTCATCCCTTGATCAACATTTAGACTTTTGCCTTTAGTTTTATAACGATCAGCTGCAACCAAAGACTTCCTTACAAATCTTGATATAATAAGGCTTCTCTATATAGAATAACTATTACCATGCATTTGTTAATTCAGCATACAATAAATATGTCATGAATATGAAAGCAAAGAAACCAAACGTTGCATGCCAGTCCACATACATAAGCAAATAGCGCGAGTACATAGTTATAACTTATACAGTCATCAGGATTCAGGACCATCATCACTTTTCTTTTTGAAATTGAAGGCCAGTTTGGCACGGCTTCTACTTCTTGTAAAAGAGCTTTATGAGAAAGCTACATTGGCCCTAAGAGGAATCAAAAGAACTCAATGTTTGTACCTCCTGGAAGTGTAACTTAAGCAAAGAGAGAGGATATAACTCTGGCATAGGAACCCGTGAAACTTCCCAAGGTACATACTTAATTGAATATCGAATCAGCCAAATCCATGGTCAACCCAGTTCCTAAGGCATAAATGTAATGCGGAAGATCCAAATATGTCTAACAGGGTGGGTCTATATTTGTTGAGACAATTCCATGGAGGAGTCTAAATTTGGGGGTTCTCAAGAGAGAATTCTAATCTTTTACAGTTACAAAGAGTCTAACCTTGAGTTCCAACAAATCAGACTATACTTCTCAACAATATCACCCAAATCGTATTTTGCAAGTCATGAATAACTGCGAATATTTTTAGTATAAAGGGCTTAGAGTCCGTATTGTTTCTAAACTAGTCTGCACATGTCTGGCTTGAAATTGATAACAAAATGTTTCAGTTCAAAGATACCTCTTGTACGAGACATTTCATCAAGCACCTCTTCATTGTTCATACCTTGATCCTCAATTGCATTTTTCTTCGTCTTTATGTGACTCAAGTCTATGCTTGCTAAAAATTCTTGTTCCTATGTACTTATAAATTTTAATGCTGTTTTCCAACGGTAACTTAACTTTAAAAATTGGTGGCTAATTCTCATAAATATTAAATACTATGAATATATAGAACAAATTCAGGTTGCTCAGTTATTTTTTATCTTTACATGTTAATCTTAACGTCACCAACACCAACTAGCAATATCAGAAAGTGAGAGAATAAAACATGGTACATGAGCCAACACGAGAACAGAGTAAAGGTTAGCTTAACTCAAAATAAGATCGAATACTTCTCTGTTATCATGGTAAACAAGATAGAAATTGTATTATTGTTGCGTATTTTTATATCGCAAGTGTACAATATCGTAACAAGTAATATAATGGACCTAAGAGTCCGGATTATCGTTCCCACGAGGACTATACTTTAGTCTTAATCTACTTTTCTTAACACCTATTTGGTGAAAATAAACAATTGAAGGATTGTGAATATCGTTTTCTGAATGAACTAAATACCTAAAAAC
>CAIGRQ010178091.1:0-11085 GCA_903798375.1 Fraxinus sp. D2006-0159 | reverse complement strand
AGAGAGAGAGAGAGAGAGATCAAAGTACAAGATTTTGAGCAGAACATAGAATAAAGAACCCTTCTTTTCCTTAAATTCGGTCAACTCCTCAAAGTTAAGAATACGTGCATGCTCATGCTCTTGCTTATGCTTATGCTTATGCTGACCATGATTATGAGTAAAAGTAAATAAAAAGCAGAAAAGTGAGGGAGACAACAACGACATGGAGCGTTAGTTTGTGGTCGGAAATTGTTGGGTTCTCGCAGGCTTTCGCCTCATCCGTACTTTACCCGCCGCCCGACTCCACCCTCTCTGCCACCGCTTCAGTGCACGCGCAACCTTTTTTCTCATGGGAAACTGCCACACCTGTTGTCACTTTAGGTGGACACTAATACCATTTGACCATTATCAAATCTTCTTACTTTTTCTTAAATCTTCTTGCTTATTGGCCCTCAATCCACTGTCCAATTTACAAGTTGGTTCATTTTTATCGAGAGCTCACTAAATTGAAGAACCGGATTAAGAATTATCTAGTCCTCGATTCTAGGACGTAAGGCCAATTTAACTTTAATTCGAACTGAACTCAAACAGATTGCTTTGAATCGATTTGTGTGGCTTTTATTAAAAAAAAATGTTCACTCTTAATTGTGCAATCAATTTCCAGGTTAAAATATTCCCATTTTGTGTTCAAAATGAAAAAAAAAAAAAATTTATTTCCAATATTTATGTTAATTATTATGAAAAAAATGTTTCCCAGTTTGCAAGTTGTTTTTGAGATATTTTTTTATTGCTTTTCATGTTAAGTTTAGTCTATTTTACAAGAAAAACTTTATCAAATTTTTGTTACAATAGTTATAGTCAAAGAGAGGTCAAATCTCAAAGTCTGAATCGTGACTGACATTCTTCATCATGAACGTCATATTTCGAGTTCAGTAAGGTGATTTGATTTGATCGTGTCAATTGGTATCTATATTTGAAGAATGATTGTGTAACCATGATGAAAAGTTATAGACTAACATTAATTGTAAGAAATAAATGTGTGGGATGATCGAAAAAATTGTTTGTACATCTTGGATTACTGATGAATATGTGACGGGATTTTTAGCGGCTGGATTAGTCGTGGTTTCTGTGAAAGATGGTGTGAGATATTGCCAAGTGTAAATTCTATAAACGAAGTGATAAATGAAGGTATACACGTGTTGCAAAATTGGTGTAATGGTGGGATGATATATTAAGGCCAACAATGCAATTATTTCTAATGCCATTTATATGAATTGAAATTACACATAATGTCAAGTACGGCTGTGGACAGAAGGGCTGTGTAAAACCATAAATATTTGCTTTTTCATTATGAGAGCTTTTGGGGTGCCCTAATTACCATATCAAAGGAGATGACATCATATAAAGACACGAGCATGCATCATTTTCGAAAGCTTCGATGATGTCCAAATTAAAATTCAAGTGCACTTTATGTCATCTCATTTAAGCAATTCCAATAAAGACATTTCACTCTTCTACCCTTTTACCTTAATGATACAAGCACACAATTAAAACTCTTACTATTTTTATACCAAATTACATAAATAATGAAACACGCGTTCAATTTGCTGTCTCAACTGCTCTTCTATCTATCTTGTGCACAATCAAGCCATTTGTTAAGAAAATCGACTTTATTGTCATATCATGTTTATACATGTTATATTGTTCGAAACCCTGATGTGAACTTGACAGTTTATATGGAAAATGGTCATAGCCATTCCATGAATGGGTATTGGGAGAGGGGACATACCGATTCAGCCCCGACCTATATTCATTCCTATACATTTTTCCTCTGTTTTTCACTTGTTTTTAGCCTTCTAGTATTTTTATTGTATAGAGGTGAATAATATTTTAACAATCGTTCGCCATCATGTTACTAATTTTCTTTATTTATTTGATGATAGTTTGTATAAAAATGAAATTATTGAATTGCGGTTGCCATGTTGGCTTATGGTATATATAAATTTAGATTTTAATCGTCTAACAAAAATTGGATAGGCCTCTAAGTCACCTCAAAAGGTACGAGGCAAGGATTGACTTCGAGTATAGAAAAGCAGAAGGAAGTTCGACCATAATGCTCATCAATCGAGCATTAATGAATATCATCTGCCTTAACTATCCAAGAGTTCTATCTTTAATGTTGGGCACATTAGCTAATAGGAGATACAACGTTGGTGTATTATGGGTATTGAATCATGTATTGAAGAGGGGACAACCTGTGCATTAACTTCTTTGGTTAAGGCCCCGACAATAAGGACGGTCTTAGCCGTCTATGCATACTAATTCATTTTCTGCTCCTAAAACGGTCATTTATCAATCTTTGAACAAAACACCAAGTACTATGTATCTAATATAGCAAGACATAATTCATATAGCCGCCTTATACTTTCAGAGCATGTCTTCGTGCTGTGTCTACATTATTTTTCAATCCTTTTAAAGCAAAAACTACGTAGATCCTCTTAGCACGCCTTGCGACAACATCAGACAACACCCCACCCTACCCTACCCTACCCCCACTATACTCACACGCATTTATATATATATACACGTATTCGTCTTCGATTTCATCATCATCTGAATATCAAGTCCTCAATACACATACTTTCTTTCAGTTTTCTGTCGCTTTAAGATTTTTGCAACTTTTTGAAAGAAATGCAATATAAAGCGGAGTTATATGGGAATTACTATGCTTCCACAGTGAGGCAGAGCGCGGCGGTGGACCCTTTAGAGAGGGTGGTGAGGCTAGCATCCGGCAGCGCGGTAGTGATATTCAGCCTTAGCACATGTTGCATGTGCCATGCAGTGAAGAGGCTCTTTTGTGGCATGGGAGTGAACCCAACTGTTTATGAGCTAGACCTCGATCCTAGAGGGAAGGAAATTGAGAGGGCTCTAATGAGGCTGCTTGGTGGTGGCTACTCCGTGCCGGTGGTGTTCATCGGCGGAAAACTCGTTGGTGCTATGGATAGAGTAATGGCGTCACATATTAATGGCACTTTAGTTCCACTGCTCAAAGAAGCTGGAGCCCTCTGGCTTTAATGGCCATTTTTTAGATTCTTAGGAAAAAAAAAAACAAAAACAAAACAAAACGGGTTTGGTTCTATTTTAGTTTCTTGATATCGAGCCCTCTATTTTAGATCATCTCTACTTTATTTCTAACTCTTTCTTGGGAGTTCTGGAGTTGTTACTCGAATTCTAATTAAGTACTGATTTAACTCTTAAGCAATCCTTTGTATAGAGAATGAAGTAAAAAGTTTGACATTTATGTTTTCTTCTCATCAATCTAAGGCTTGTTTGGAAGACATTAAAATCAGATTTTTAGTAGATTTTGATAGAAGTTAATGAAATGTGTGATTGAAAAGTTGTAGGTCCATGAAATATGTGATTGATATTAATTGTTGTCTTTAACTGAAGATTTTAATTGGATTTTAATCCAAACCAAACAAGGGCGGATAAAGTCGTGTCCATTGGCCCCATCATGATCGTATTCATTTTCCAGTGTTTGCTGGTCTATTTTGGAAATCAAAAAGAAAACTATACATGAAGATGGGCAGCAAACTAGTATTCACCATTATACTCTTGAACAAGTATATGTCGAGGATCTCTTTCGAGAATTCGTTACATAGAAGTACAATAATCAGTAAAGTGAAGCTTGCGTTAGTTTTGTTTTCTCCGACTGCACGAAATTAATGTAACCAATAATGTAATAATATATGCGGGGAGAAGGAATGGAAGCCTTCGTATAAGTAATTAAGAAAAGAATTGATGTTGAATTTCAAACTAAACTATTCCTCTATTCTCTAGCGTCTTGATTTTACGGAGCAACCCTTCAATGGTTTCAGAAGCTTCCTGCAACAACAAGAAATGATTCCATTACTTTCGAAAAGATAATCAAAATTGACAACCTGAAGAACAAAGTACTGATAAAACAGTAAACGAAGGAAGAAGTAAAACCATCCCAACCTTTATTCTTTTCCTCAAACACGATTCCTCCTGATCTCTCGTGCTTCTTTCTTCTGCGAACGTACCAACAACAACTTCGAATTTTTCCAATTTCTGCTGCGAATCTTGAAGCTGTTGCAAGAAATGACATGGCATGGCATTATTAAACATTAATGAATCAGTTTCCGAAGGAAAATGGTCCGTTTGATTGCAAGAGTGGAATTTGGGTGAAAAGAAAATGAATTTCACGGAATTGAATTGCCTAGAACTCGTTTACCTGGTAATTGTTAATTAATTGTGTTTGATTTGTATAATTTTCCACTTGAAAAATATTGAAAATTTGGATTTTGATGTTCGATTGACTTTGTTTTTTATGAAAATTGTCCATCAAAGGGAAAAAAAAATAATTTACAATTGCGGATAGAATTTGATTCCATTACCAAAAAAAATAAAAAATAAAAACTGGAAAATACAAAAACCATCAAAACAAGAAGAAAACCAATTTCTTGAAAAGGGGGAAAAAGGACGGCGTGAGAGGTGGGGGTGGAAAAGGTTTTCCTAAGAAAATTTTTGCCATCAAATAGGAGTAAATGTGAAAAATGTCCATGGAAATTTTTTACAATCAAACAGGCCTTATTGAGTCTGTTTGATTAGATGCATAAGTTGATTTGACGCCACTTCATGAAATTAGAAATTATAGTAAGGTTGATTTTTGTTCTGCAACCATTTCAACTGATCCAAAATCCCAACACAATCACATCTGAGATAAGTAGACAAAAAATCTCAAAATTGAAGACGCTAAGTGCTTACTTGATTTTGAAGTAATAAATTTCTGTCCCGTTCAAACACCAAATTCTGCAAGACTTCCTCTAAACTGCATGCAGATAATTGAAAAAAGAAAAGGCAAAAGTCAAGATTCAGCAACAAAAGCATATGATCAAATTTATGACATAAAGTCGTAAATAAGTTCCATGTTATAAATAAGAATTAAATTAACCACCTATTACGCAAAGAATTATTTTCTTCTGTCAAACTAAGGACCATCTCTGTTGAAGGATAAGCCGCATATGCATCACTGCTAACCATTTCAGCCTGTTTATGATGGGAAAATAACTCGCTATCAAACCATGTTCGTCGTGAACTCTAAACGCGCTACTCCAGAACAATGAATCTCCATGAGTGATGAGTTGGTACTTTATAAAAATAAAAATAGTTTGAATGCAGCTTAAAACATGCATGACAGAGCAAAGAAAAAGATTTTTCGATGAATGGCAAGAAAAAACTAAAGGCGAGAAGGTGATAAATTGTTCTGCCAAATCAAGCTGCAAAAATGCCGAACATAATGTAATTTACCTTCACACTCAAGTTTTGGGCAATTTGATTTGATACAGGCTCTATTTGAGGGCTCCCACTAATTGAAGATGTATTACTATGATTTTTAGCTTGTGCTTCAGACTGAGTTGCTCCCACATTTTCAGCGGCATCAATAGGTGATCTATGATCGCTATTATTAGTCGATTGCAGCATTGATGCCCCATCATAAAAGACACGATCCTTTCGTTTGGACTTGGAAGAGGATTTGCCTGTCGCAGGAGCTTCTTTCATGGGGGAGACTGAGTTCTTTGGGTGCCGACGTGGAGCATAGCCAATTAAATGGCAGTTCGAAGACCTAACTTAAATGGAAAACTAAGAATTTCGATTAGTAGTTTTATAAAATTTTCAGTATAACGCACAACTTGTGAAAAAAAGAACGAACCAATAGTTTTTCTGCATAAAATTGAGCCTGGCCTCGAGTCTTGATAGCACAACTGTGCGCTCAAACCCCTGTTTATCATGTGCTGGTTCGATAAAATTAGCTTCCAATACACCTGAGGCATAACGGGTAAGGTTAACAAAAAGTAAAATCAGTCCGAAAATCCACCCCAAAAAAAAAAAGGATCTAACTGAAAAAAAAAAAAAAACCACCGGGATTCAAGTTGCTTGCAGGAAATAATACCTATGACTCCTCGGCCATCACTTCCGGCAGCATTCCAGACCCTCCAAAAAGGCTGACAATGAAACAAATTTAGATTAACACAACAACAAAATCTGACTCCAATATAATAGCAAGCATGCTGACAAAAAAATTCTAATTTTTAAATGGGGTAATATTTGGAAAATTATATTAAAACCAACCTTGATAAGCCTATTTTTATGGTAAATATTGAACCCTTGAACATCAATATGACACTTAGCATCTTTAACAAAGCCAATAGTCCCAACCGCTACCATCTGTTACAATGAAAAAGAAGAACCGAGTAATTATGTTGTCAAGAAAGGCAACGATGAAGCCACAATATAAAAGTCTTACGTCTTTTGGATTTTTCGACGCTGAGTCTGTAGGTGTAGGCCTATATGTAATCTCCTTAGATTGCATCATGTCATTAACTATGTTATGATGCTCCACTTCTTTTCCCCGTAGAATCATTTGGAAACTGGTTGGAATCCTTAGATACAAAATTGAGGCATAGTTCTGCAGAAACACGAAAAGAAAAGAAATAATTAGAGAAGAAAGCTACTCAGCAGATATCTAAGGATTAGAAAAATATAGGGACTGAATTAAACTTCATGTTCTACCAACGCATACTTAATGAACCATTTAAAGTAGGGAGAAGTAAGATCATAACAACAACAATCCAAAAAATAATGGCAAAAACGCCAAACAGAATAAAGTAAAAAAATACCCTTAAAGAATGCCGATAAGTTAGAAAATGCCTAGAGTTCGGGTACATTTTTGCCATCTCTATCTTTTTCTCATCTCGACTGACACCTCTAATTTGAATATCCTGAGAAAAAAAAGTGGAAAATAATAAGAGTCTCCTTATAGTTATTACTTGCAAGAAGAACACCAGTTCAGTATACTGGGGTGAGTATACAGATAAAAATATAGTGTGAGGGCATCCAAAGCCTACATGTTGATCCGTGTCAAAATCTAGTTCTGGTGCTCCTTGGTCATCTTCCCACAGATTGTATATAACTATGCGTGTCCCTTGATCTTTTAAGGAATTAAACTACAAGAAAATAATAGCAAGAATCATGGACAATTACCAGATATGCTAATGCATCATCAGAATAATTAAAATACTGGTCTTTACGCAATTAGGATTAACGTCTATACACTACCTGTTGAAGGAGATCTTCTTCACTTCCATATGGAGACCACTGCACAATGGTTCTAAGATTTCTTTCCCAATCAACTGAGGTAAAGCGTACCATCTTGTTCCAGGCCTCGCCTCTTTTCTCATAATCAATCTATTTATTATAGTGAAAAAATTAAGTGTCCGAAATATTTGCATGTATATGCACACAGAGACAAGCTTCAAGTATAATGTTAGTAAAATTAGAATGCAACATCCATTCTACGCAACATTCACCAATGTACTCCATCCAGTAATGATAATATGAATATATTCATTAAAGTGGTAGCTTTTAACCATGAATCATAGATCGTACCATGGGGACCACAGTATCTTCCTTTCCGGTTTCCATCAAGAATGTGTAGGATAGCAATCCAACACTCTGTTTTGCACTACAGGCAAATAAAATGAAATAAACTAATCAGTCCCATATGGTGAAACTTGGAAGAATTCAGTTCCAAAAACAAAATGAGATGATTGAATAGCATCAATGGCAGTGGCAGCTATAAACACCATAAACACAAAACTGATTTAATGATAAAGCAACTACCTTCTTCCATCTGTCCCCCGACAACGTGAGAACACAATGACATCTGCCCCAAGCCTCATAGTACTAGTCTTGAAACCATTACCATCTGGTGAAAATTTTAAAAATAATAAATACCAAAATAACCAGAATTTGATACATATGATTTCTACATAATGTAATAGCTCACATTGCCCAATAGTGTTGGGAATTTTGCTTTTCTCGGAATACCCTAGAGACATGCACTTCCGCATTTTATCAGGATTCATGCCACCGCCATTATCTGTAATCAGCAATAGTAAATATTAAATGAATATGCACAGTCACCAGCAGCAACTTAAATTTCTATTATCTAGAGGATCATAAATAACATTTTGAAATTTTCAAAAAGCTTCCATGTTTTTTAATTGGTTTAAAGACATTACTGATATAAGTTTAATAAAGTTAGAATTTATACATTGAAAATATAATACTAATTCAAGTACTTGAAAATTTTTACCATCCCCCTTTATGAGACTTAGGGTCAATGGTAGAAAGGAATTCTGAGGTGTACAAAAATACCAAATTCTTGTTGGAATTTTTGTGAGGGGAAAGACTTAAAACCTCCCAACCCCTAAAAAATTAAAAAGGAAAAAGGAATTGAATAGAAAGAAAAAAACGAAGTCAGAAAAAGAATAACTAAAGAGAGAAATCGAAGTCAGAGAAAGAGTAACTAAAGAGCTAATACCTTCTATCAACAACATCTTACTATTGTCCTTCCTATTGTTGAGCACATCTACACGGACATAGGTTGCTCCATTGTTAGCCTGACAATCAATTCGTGGTTAGATGGTTGGCAAACCAAAACATTAAAGAGAAAAATGCATTTAGCTCCTCGTTCAATATCAAAGTCAAGTACCTCATCTAAGGCATTATCTAGAAGCTCAGCAAAAGCTGGAACGCAGAAACTATGGTCAGAAAAGATAAGTTCAAATAAAGCTAAATCTCACACGCTTGAATGAAGATTTACCTCCCAAAGCCCACTTATGGCTAGTTGCATTTGAATGTAAAAATTTCGGATGAATCCTGACATGATCCATGCCACCTGCAGGATGAATCAAGAATATAAATAATAAGCAAGTCATTCTTATGGTTTCTCTTAAAAGCTTGAGATAATCTAACTCAAATCTGATTTAGCAAATTCTCATTACACATCTCAACAACAATGCAGTTAAGTTTTATGCTAAGTAATGACCACTTGAGGACTTCAAAAACATAGGAATAATCCCTCATCAAACTGTTATATCTGAGAACATTAAGATTTCTTATTTTCACTTACAAAGAAAACTAAAATGCAGTCTTATAGCTTACAATTAGTTAATGCATAAAAACCAAGCCTTATTCTCAATTAGATCCTTCACAATCACAATATATCATGTTAATGTTGGTCTATACTCTCCCTCTTTAACATATTTCACTAGGACAGCATAACTCTAAAGCTCTCATTGAATAGTTTGATCAACCATTAGATGCTTCTTCCATTTATTTAAAATCTTTTTACTCTTTAAGATCTCGTAGAAAAATTTGTAATCCAACCCAATTTTTTCTCATCTCATCCTTTTGTAGCCTGTCTCACTTCTGAGTCCTAACTAGAGTTGAGTTTGACAAATCCCCAGTATCATGGGAGTTTCTCGTCCTCTGATATGAAGATACCTTCCATTAAAAAAAAAATAAAAAAAATTCATGAATATAAAGGCACATACTAATACAATACCAAGGTATCAATTGACATAAATATCAACAGTTTAGTTCATACAATCAAATCCCGAATTCCATACACTAAAACCAAGAAATAAACCAATTCAGGCTATATAACAATATTCAAATTAACTCTAGAAGATATCAAAAAAAAAAAAATTGAAGGAAAAAGGGAACCATTAACTATTTAATTACCAGGTCTTGAACTTGAATCGTCGTCATTCTTGCGCTCGTAATCCCCTGCTTTCCAGAATTGCTTACAACTGCGAACCGCAGGAGGATTAACTGCTTTATTCTTAAAATCATTACACAAATTCTTAATACTTTCCTGTTTCACTACAATCGGTACGTTGGACAATCCTGCAACAGAATTGTTGTTATTTTCAATGGTCGATGATGTAGCTATTTCCTTCTGAATGGCCAAGCGTTCTTCGGGTGTAAGAGGGTCAAGAAAACCGACAGGAAGTACGGCCGTTTCAATCCTCTGCTTCTTCCTCAGGTTCCCTTCAATATCCCAACCGTCCAAATCGGAGTCATCAGAATCAAAACTATCACAATTGCTGCTACTACTACTGCTTAAAGAAATTACGCCAGACTGTGATGGTAATTTCTTGGTTTTTGCCTCCTCTTTGCATGATTTTTCCATGTTTTCTTCTTTGATATTTTGACTCATTTAGAAACTGAAAACTAGGGTTCCTGAGAGAGATTTTGAGTTCTTTTGGAATTCTAAGAGTAGAGATGGCGCGAGTTGCGGTTCTGTCAGTTTTTATAGGATTCTGAAAATCTTAACCGTTTCTTAAGTGGGGAAGTGGAACACGAAAAGGTAACAGAATAAAAAACAATAAAAAATTACATTCCCTCTGTACTATAATTTTTAAGTAATATTTATTGATTTCACCTTTTTATTTAGCCTGTTTGATGGACATTATATTAAAAAAAAAATAGGGAAAAAAAATGTTATGAATAGTGCTTTTTAAAAAAATATGGAATTAAAATTAAAGAAAAATTTTGAATTTACGTATAAAATATTTTATTATGTGAATATTTGATTGGAAAATGAGTATGAGAGATAAAAAGTTTTAATTTAAAGAATGTAAAACAATGGCTTAATATTTTTTTTTTTTATAAATATCAATATCAATGATTAATATATTTAATTATTATTAAATAATTTAAGATGTAGAATATTAAAATATGTAATTTATTAATGGTTTGCTTGATTTCCATTGTTTGAGAAAATAAATTTTGTAATAATAATTTTTTTTTTGAAAATATATGGTTAAAAAAGTAGAGAAAATTTTTTAGTTTACGTATAAAATTAGTTTATTAGAAGAATGAATGGCTGAAAAAGAATTTCAATAAAAAATAATTTTTAAAATTTGAGGATCAAATAGAGTCTAAATGTAATCACTATAAAGTAAAAACAAATTATAGGTTTGACTCTTTAAATTATTTTAAAAATTAAATTAAAAAGTTTTGGAGCTTATTTTTAAGGATTAACTCTCTGAATAAATACCATCTTGTATTTAGAAAGTATATGCTCCAAAAGTCTATGAAAATCTTATGAAAGGAAAAAAAAATATAATATGCAGAAGGAAACTAAAAAAATACAAGAATTATATAAATAAAAAAATGAAGAATCGAAGATGATTCATTCATTCATTGGAGTCTCGAGGAAGACGACTCTTC
>CAIGRQ010178065.1:0-10518 GCA_903798375.1 Fraxinus sp. D2006-0159 | reverse complement strand
CGAAAGCTCGGGTCGAGCCTCAATTTTTTGGTCGAGCTTTTGCTCGGCTCGGGCCAAAAAAAGCTCAAACCTTTTTTGCTAGAGCCGAGTCCGAGCTTCGAGTCTCGGCTCGTGGCTTAGCTCGTTGACAGGCTATATTTTACCATACTAAATCAAAATGTCGCCTATATTTTTTCCCTTTTTAGGCCAAAAAACTAAGCTCGACCCAAGCTTTCAGCTCAAGCCTTAGCGAAAGGATCTTTTTTTTTTAAAACAAAAAATCGTGACAAATCTAACATTTCTTTAAAAAAAATTTAAAATTTGTGCAATTATACGAATTATAAATTAAGTAAAAGTTAAAACCATCCTTTTTTCGAGCTTGGGACAAACTACAATCAACGTAGGTAGGATTAAAATTGTAAACGAATAAAAAATTTCGTGTACAATTTTTCTTGAAATAAATAAATTTAAAAATTACTTTTTAAAAAAAAAAAAACTAATCAATTTAAAAATTTACAATATCCTATACTTGGATGTGCTGCAATTTTTCGACCATTATACTATCAACTTGTTCTTGAATATTTAATTTCGCACATTTTCAATCATTCAAGCATATTAAAGCCTCTAGTATATCTTCTTTTAGTCTTGATCGTTCATTAGATAAAATTCGATCAGTTAAACTAAATATAGCCTCTGATGTTACTGTAGACACCGAAAGTGTTAATAGATCACGTGCAATTTTTTATACAATTGAATATTGCCTTTCGTTAACACCTCCGCCATGATGGATGACTAAATTCCTCTAATTCTTTTGATTTTAACATGCTACAAAAAAACTAATACTGTTAAGGGAAATATATCTCACATGGATAAATGATGTTGACACAGACCAATTAATAAAAATCTTGGGCTACTTCTCTTAATAAAGTTGACATTTTGAGATGGAACCCCAAATCTTAACATGGTATCAGAGGCTCAATTATGCAATGTTGGGTGCCACTCAATATCGATTTGNTAAAGATCTTGAGCTACTCCACTTACCAATGTTGACCTTTTAATATGTAACCAAAAATCTTAACATGGTATCAGAGACCATTAAACTCCAACGAGCAATACGATCCGATTAAGACTCATAAAAATTGAGCACACAGATTTCAAGATCAGTCTGCTCAAACAAGCCACCATCTTGCGGTGGCATGTTAAGGGATAAAATTCCACATCGAATAAAGATGAAAATATAAACCAATTTATAAGGGTTTAAGTTATTCCTCTTAATAAGGTCGACTTTTAAGATGGAACCCCAAATCTTAACATGGTATCAGAGTCCATTATGCTCCAACGAGCAATTCGATCCCGTTAAGACTCTAAAATGAGCACGTAGAATTCAAGATTGGTATGCTCAAATGAGCCACCATCTTGCGTGGGCGTGTTAAGTGAAATATATCCCACATCGATAAATGATGTTGACACAGACCAATTAATAAAGATCTTGGACTACTTCTCTTAATAATGTTGACATTTTAAGATGGAATCTCAAATCTTAACAAATACCTTTCGCAACAGTCAAAGAACATTGCCTTTTCGCAAGAGTCAAGAGAATGTTGCAAAAAGATGTTTCACTAACACGCACACCGAACGTTGCTATAGATAACATTTTTCACAACATTTGAAAAACGTTGTAAAAGGTTGAAGTTTTCACAATAATTACTGAATGTTGCGAAATGTGACATTAGCAACATACATTGAAATACTATTGCCAAATCTCAATTATTAACACCAATGGTAACATAAAATTAGTGAATATTACGATATACCCCTTTTAGCAACATACAATTGATGAATGTTGCCTTTTGCTTGTTGCAAAAGGTCTTTTTTGTTGTAGTGACAGTTTGCATCAAATCGTACAACACAAAAGCCTTGTATGTCGAAGGTTGCTAACACCACCGAATAAGCTCTACACGTTTAAAGTTTCTAACCATTGCTATTTGACTCATACCACATTCATATAAAAAGTATCATCAATTCTTACTTGCTACTAGTTATAATTTATCAAGTTTCATGGATAATATGATTGCATACTTTGCTCCATCTTTGGGATCGTAGAAACTTCTGTAGTGCATCTTTCTTTTTGAAGAATTATTGTAGCAAAGAAAATAAATTTATATTATGCAATGCAGTTTGGCTGCACTTTGTTGCTGCTGTATTTTTGAAGAATGTTGCTTTTGAGCGTTCATGGTGCTATATGATGTATCGGAGTGTCTAGTAGTTCATCGTTTTGGTACAATGGAATTTTCGCTTTTCACACCTTGTTCCAGGATCGTTCATAATGCTAAGATGTTTATCAATGATAGAACCGTGTTATTTTAGATTGGTATGAAATTGATGTCATTTCTTTGTCAAATTGTAAAAGTTCTATCTAGGTTTGGGTGAAAATCATCTCCTTGGTAGGATTATATTTCTTACCTGATTTATGTACATTCTGTTTGAACCAACAATGTGACATGGTGATGAAGGCTTTCTTGATTATTTCAAGTGTGAGTTTTTCTAGCTGTTGGAATAGAGTTATATGATAATTGGATAACATTAAATGATAGATTCAATTAAATTCAAAGTCAAATAATCCATTTAATTGGATCTATCAAGTATGATCATCTATACTGATACTAAAACAATGGATCTATCAAGTGTGGTCATCTAAATTGATGTTCTAATATCACCGATGCTAATTAATATTATTCCAACGAATAAGTTCTTTTTTGCATGCCATTGTGCTTAAATATAGGTTGTGTTTTGCTTCGGGATCAATTTCCATTTTCCGCCAAGTTAGACTCATGAACATGGGTAAATTAATTGCTCAACAATATCTCCTAGAGGAAATGTCTTCTTTAGAATTAAATGTATGATATCAAGGAGAAAAAGGTTCTTAGTATCTCAAATTCTGCACGAGTATATGGCCTATGTTGTCCAATGTCTAGAAGTTCAGTGAGGCGCACCTACTCAAGATTATTATCCATATTTCAAAAGAAATCTCAATTCTCATTCACGAATGCCATTAATAACTGGATGAATGGTGAACCCCAGGAAGTAGAATTGGCAAATGAAGAAAGAAAAATCCTAGTCTTAAGAAAGTCACATATTCCATCGGTTTTTTGCAATCGAAACGAGAAAAAATGACCGGAGTAGGGAACTGCACGTCATGTATTGTCTCTCCAACTTCGTGCAGAAAAGCATATCATAATCAATTTAACTTGTTAACTTTCACTATGTTCAGATAGCCATAACAAAGGGTTTAGGAATGCAATACCCCCAGTTATTGATAGCGCTGAAAATGGTCAATATCAACAAAAATTACAGAACGTGAGTTTAAATTAATAAACAATAAAGTACTAATGAACCACACCATTGAACTAGCAACATGAACATGATCAACAAAATACAGCCAAATGATACAGAAGAATGATACAAGTGAGATGCATCTACAACGTCCACACAAAATCTGGTGCATCTTTCCGGGCCCCAACCAATGTTCGATACAGGTACATTTTCTCTACTTTCTGCTTATCATCAACACTATCCTCCATCTGCTCACTTTCATTAATGATCTCAACATTAAGCCTAGGCATCTTCCGGGCAAGGGTTTTGCATGCTCCAAGGGTCACTTCACAGGACGACATCCAAAGGGATCGCATTGTTTCATACTTCCCCATGTCCGCTAGAAGTGCCACATTGCCAAAGGGGCTATCCCTGATCTCCAGCTTCTTGAGTTTCTTGCATCCATTCAACACATAAAGCATTCCCTTGTCACTATTCCCAGCAAAGGCAATTGAAAGCATTTCAAGCTGCTTAGCATACCTTCCAATGTAAAGGAAAATTTGATCAGTCAGGAGGCCAGAGACAGATAACCGCTTAAGACCCTTGCATGACTTGACAATTGCCCCAAAACCTTCATCTAATGGTTGCATGGTTACGGCATCTGGTACAGTTGGGTTAAGCGTGCACAATCTGAAGCGAATGAAATTGGGGCAATTTTTAGCAATCGTAATGAGTGCTGCATTGGTCATCTGCTGACAGAAATAAAGTATCGAATTAAGCTTGGGACAACCAGCTGATATAGCAACTAATCCTTCTTCGGTTACAGAAGCATTGCCAACACCATTGAGATCAGAAAGGAAGACCCTCAATTCCTGCAGTTCTTTACAAGTTGAGGCCACAACACCGAGCCCTTTATCTCCAATGGTATCTAAAACCTGTAAAATACATTCTTAATCCTAGTAATTTCAAGATGGAATAAAGAAATATTGAATTTAAACAAACAGTTTAAGAGAATCGAACCAATAGGCGCTCTAATTTGTTGCAGTGGCATATTAACTTTACAAGCTCATCACTATAGATTCCTGGAGCATAGCTCAGATTCAACGTAGTCAAGTGTCTGCAAATTGGGTAAATGGCAGGCAAGCAGCGTGCAGTAACATCCAAGAACCCTGACAAGCTTGTGATTGAGGTACACTTCTGCATGGAAGTTTCTAATTTGTAATATGATTCTGAGTCGGGATCATGGACAAATGACCCAGTCCCTAAATCCACCAGTTGAGGTGCTTGTGCTAAAATTCTCTGGAGAGCATCGAGAGGCACTGCATGGTTAACCCTCAGACTTCTAAGACTACAACATCTTGCAACCAATCTCTCTAGAGATGCCAAATTAACTTCTCCCTTGAGGCATGCAAAATTCAAAGAGACGAGAGAAGTGCAGCTGTCAGGAAAGCAGCTAAGCCACTGCCCTCTACGATCCTCAACTTCATTTTCTTGCAAATCCAGCTCCCTAAGAAACCTTTCACAAGGACCACACTATCAACAAACATAACACTATCCAAAGGAATAGCTCGAGAAATCAAAGGCTAATTGTACTCATCCAAAAAGTCTATATTCACCTTGAGGGGATTAGTAATCAGTACTATAATAAAATATTGGAGATGTTGCAAGGCAGTTATGATCCAAAGACTAGTCATTACCAATCAAACATGACTTAACAGCTGTATACTATGTTTACATCTTGGATTATATGGATAATGATTAATTAGTACTTCCCAACTCTTAGTGCATCTTGTACTTGCAATCTAACATTTGAGTATATTAGCCAATAGATGAGCAAAGCACAAAAGAAAATACATGTCAGTACTGGAGCTTGAAAGAGTGCATATACAAGGCTTCACATTCACAGGGAAAAATAAAAAAATAATAATAAAAAAAACTTGGATTGTACATAGTAAAATACACATTATGCCTATTTAAGAGCTGTTTTGGAGTGAAAGCAGGGCAGACCAAGACCAGTAGTGAAGCACCAGAAGGATTGTATGACCTACATAATAGCTATCAATTCAACATCAAGATCTACCAATAATCAGAAATTTAAGTAGCCCAAACCAAGAACAGCTTCAAGACAAAGCCAAGCATTATCTAATTATATTAATAGCAAAATTGCAGATAAAGTGACAGCAAAACAAAAACTAAAGCTGCTAAATTAAATCGAAGAAGATCTAGAAAACGTGAAGTCTATACCTGCAATTGGAAGCAATGGCAGCAAGACCATCCGTGGTGAATCCTTCACAGGTAACCAAAACTAAAGACTTGAAATTGGGAAAAGAATTTGCAAGCAGCTCGAGGCTTTCATCAGAAACCAACATCCTCTTCAGCCTTAGTTCCTCGAGATTCACACCGCCTTTAACCATGGACTCGATCCAGGGTTGCACGTATCCACCCCAATCATGGGGGACCAAGTTGAAATCCGCAAAATGGGGCTTCCCTTTGAGCGTTAACGACCGAACCCTAGGGAACCTCGCAATCAGCCTCTCCGGGTTGATGGCATAGCAGTTGCCAATGAAAACCTTCTCTCTGCTGAATCTCTCGACCGCATACCACGACTTGCAAACCAAAGACACCGCATTTCGGTCACGATGTGATGTCAAAAAGTCGAATACATGCTCTAATACCTCCTCCGGGAAGTAATTCAGCATACTCTGAAATGAACGCATCTGGTCCTTTTTAACCCTAGCTGACCCGATCTTTAAATAACACGGCTCTTTCCCAACATATATGTGATTTTTGGGGGGTGAAACTAATCAACTAATATACTATGTATTTATTGAACATGAAGTATGATAAAACTACGGATTTTGAAGTTCTAAAAAAGGAGTCTTTTTTTTTTTTTCTTTTCTTTTTGTGCCTCTGAGCTGCAATATACAAGATGCAGGCTAGATCTAAATATTTTTGGCCCAAAATGAAGCTCTGGGTTGTCTTCGACTTTCCGATTAGATCTGAAAGAAACAAGGCAAGAGAAGAAAACAATTTTTGTTCTCGAGAGGAAATTATAGGATAAGTAACTGAAAGATAATTCGGACCTCTATCATCATCATCATCCAAAAATCAAAAGGTGATGATTAAAGAGTTGAACAGCAAAAAATGATTAAAAAACAGGAAATACAATAACAGATTGGAATGGAAAATCACAGATCTGAGAAAAACTAAGCTAAATCCCCATTTATATAGCAAAAGAGAATCAAATTTCACCAACAAAAACAGCATAAAAACAAAGCAAACTACCCCGAGCGATTATAATCACTCATCTCTCTCAGTAAGAAAAAATCCAAAGTCTCTGTCTCTCTCTCTCTCTCTATATTGATATATCACTCAAAAACTGAGCACAGGACTATCATTTCATCATGAGAGAAAAGAAAAGAGAGAGACTGTAGTTAAGTAGGGTTTCCATATCTTAACCATGCTTAGAAGAAGATCTGACGGTAGATGTTAGCTCGATGGAGAGAGAAGGGAGAAATCTTGACCGTTGACATGCAGCATATGTCTTTATCTGTGGTTCTCAAAAGTGACATTGTTTTCACTAAATATTTACGGAAATACCATTCTGTTGATAAGGTTTGGATTTTCCACTCGCCGATTACAGCGTATTCGCGGCATACAATTAAAACAGTCCCATGTGGATGTGGGGTGGAATCTTAGTGCCCCGCTAGCCTCACATACAGCGAGTGTTATGTTATTTCTACTCTCGAGAATATGATTGATTTAGCTATTACAAAATTATTTTGTGCGTCGGAGATTTTTTTCTCGGGGAAAAAATAATTTCTTTTTAGGCTCAACTTTGGTTTGAAATTTTGAATAGCTAATAAGTTCCTTATATTTTGAAAGGACAAAATGTTTTCAATCATAATAACGTAATTAGTCTTTCAAGGACAAAAATTTCATTAAGCCCTTTGAGCTCCATTATTTTTAAAATTTATTTTTCTTTATTTTATTTTCAATTATACATTCTTCAATAAAATAATATTATACGTAAATCTAAAAAAATTTCACTATTTTTTAACCATAAATTTTTCAAAAAAATCATTATTGCTTAACACATTTTTTTTCCCCAAAGTTTCATTATGATGGAGCTAAGTAGGAACTTAAATCAATAATGCGATGCTAAAATTTCTGAAAAATATGTTATCGGCATGCTCCTATGCTCAATGGCGGATCTAAGGATGGAGGTCAGATAGGGCGGTCGTTGATTGTTGTCCGTCAACAACCGTAATAGTGTGGTTGTTTTTTAATATTTCTGATACTAATGAGGTTGTTAAATCCAATTATCCCAAGTAACCAAGGATGCAAATGGACCAACTTTATAATTTATGATAGGCTAAATAGCACAAAACGTCCTTACATTTGGGGTTGATTTTGGAAAACGTCTCTGCCTTTCATTTCTTGGCATTTATGCCCTTAACTTTAAGGTTTTGTGCGCTGGAAGTCCTTCCGTCCACGTTCCGTCCAATTTTCCGTCCATTAAATACAAATATGATTTTTTTCTATCAATATACAAGGGTAAAATAGTTATCACCCTTTGAAACCCTTCATCTCCTCTCTACGTGCGAAGTGCGAACCTTCCACAACGAATCTCAAAACCAAGACTGCCCAGTCGCAACTGCGCACTAGCAAAAGGTCGATCCGACTCCGGTGAGGCCACCCATGGTAGCTGACTACCTGGGCAGGGTGCACCATCATCTGGCGCAGCTAGCCCAGGTATGGTCAGCCTCAATTCGGGCTCCATCAACTTGAATTTGCTCCAGAAGATCTGCCACCCTCAAACTCACGACAGCGAATCAGAAGAACTGCTAATTCCGGCGTCGACCAGACGTCCCAGGAGGGCGGACCACCTGGGTTGGGTGCGCAATCACCTAGCGCACCTAGTCCAACCATGGGTCTTAGTCAAATTGAGCCTGGAACCCGGTCAATTTGTGGCCGACGTGAAGAAGCTGTGCAAAAGTTACGGTCTCTACAATTTGGACGTTTCAAACCTGCTTCAATTGTGCAATTCGACCAAGAACAGCTCAATTGACAACGGTATGGATATGAGTAATCAATCAATTGCTGTTATTAACACTTTAACACTTCGAATTGGTCTTGGGAATTATGCATAGTGGAATTTCCCAACATAACGTTAATCTTCACGATATTTTTTCCTTAATTAATGTAATAATTCAAAGTATTTTTCATTTTCACGTTACTGCTACTTACGTGTGGACAAAGTTGAAGGCGGGATGAAGGGTTTCAAATGGTGATGACTATTTTACCCTTGTATTCACAAAACCTTAAAGGTAAAGGCATAAATGCCAAGAAATGAAAGATAGTGACGTTTTTCGAAATCAACTACAAATGTAGGGACGTTTTGTGTTATTTAGCCTTTATGATACTATAGTAACTATTAATTATTAAATTAAATTACTAGTCCATCATTTTAAGTTACCCATGAATTCACAAATTTCTCAATCTTCATAAATCATAAATCATTACAATTCACATAATAAATTTCCAATCAAATGATCAATATATAAAATATCACTTTAACTTCGAGTTCTAAAATTAAAATCACACTGTTTAAAATTTGTTGACAAAAAATAGTTATTATCTTTTTTTTTTCTTTGAGAATGTGAGATGAATCGTATGAATACGATAATTGATATGGTATATGGGATAATGGGCTATTAAATTTTGTTTGCTTTACATTTCGTAATGGGCCGTTGTTGTTTTTTTTAGAAAGCCTAACTAAAGAAAATATAAAAACATGGCCCAAGAACACCATCTTCTTCTTCCCCATTTTGCTTCCCTACAATTTCACTGTAACAATAACTGAGCTCGAGCAGTCGCGGTTGTAAATTTCGACGGATCTAGCGCGGGCAGCCGCACACCCTTGCATGGTGTTGGGTCCGCCATTGCCTATGCTACACAATCTGTATATGAACCGATCCCGCACACTCATTTTTGGGTGATCTCACTAGGTCACCTTAGTAGGGCTATAATACTCAAATTGTGACAAACAACCAAAGAAAGTTGACGAACCAAATCTAAGTTTAGTCCTTGTTTGAAGCCTATTTCTTTAAAAAAGATTTTCTTTAAACTCGTTTTAAATCATACATTCTCCCGATAAAATAATTTTATACATAATTTAGAAATTTTCCTACTTTTAAATCATACATTCTCAAAAAACAAAAAAAAAATCATTTTTTTTTATAAAATATACTCTCAAAAAATAGGGCTCAAAGGGGGCTTTAAAGAGGTTGACATGTGAATGTTTTGAATAAAAGTTTGTAGAGTGGAATATTGTTGATATTATGTGAGGGAGCAATGGTGTAATTTTTGTTTGGGAGTTGAGTGGCGCATAAATGATTAGGAACAAGTAGAGGAAAATGATTTTGACAAAATATAAGACCACTTCAAATTCAGGCAGACAGACAGATCTGCAAATGGAATCTATAATCATAAGATTTTTATTGGGTTGTGTGGTGTGAAATTGGCAAATGCTGCACACACGCACACTTATTCATTCTTTCAACCTAATACATATAGGAGCTTGTTAATTACTACCATGGAATCCTAGGACATTGCAATTTCATTATTGCTTTCTATTGGGAGCAATTAATCATAGTAAGAAAATTATCACACACTTACTTTGAATTAGTTTTTGTTTTATATTCAATCGATTAGACAAGTATTCAAAGTCAATTTATTGTGCCTTATATGCTTGTATAATGTATATATGCGTCTTGTGTTTCTGCACCTACCAACAAGCATTGCGACAATGTTGAGTATGGCTTAATTCTCACATTCCCCTTTGTCTTTCATGCTTCCAAATGTGAAGTAGAACTACTTTGGTCGAGTTATTTTTCATCAAGGACGCAACAGTCTTATAATAGAAATAAAAGATGATGAGCTGTGTTATGTTTTCTCACAGTTGGAAGAAATGATCACGAACTCTAACATATTGAGCCTTTAACTCAGCATTTCTTTGTGGAGTTCATCTACTTGTTAGTTAATATGTACTTCTTGCTATAAAGGATATTCATGTTAACTAATGGCAACCCCACACGGGGCATGACGAACGCTCCATGACATTTTGAAAAAAAAAATTTATGTTTATGAATAAATTTTTGATTTTTTTTAATATCTATATACTATATTAAAGAAGCATAGTTTCCCGCCCAACATCCCGCCCAA
>CAIGRQ010178051.1:0-19018 GCA_903798375.1 Fraxinus sp. D2006-0159 | reverse complement strand
CCCCCTTCTGTCAGTTCCTTGTCAGTTAGTCGACTCCCATCCCTTAAAAGGATTGTCGAACTTCACGTTCATCTAGGTCGAGGAAGGTTAGACATTCACAAAAAAGAGGACATGCCGAAACAGAAGGAAATTCCCATGAGTGTTATTCAAGTTCTCTGTATATTGTTGGGAGAATAGTGTATATTGTTTTAATGGTGTATAGGAATTTGACACGAGTTTAACAACGTAGAAAATCTTGTTAAACAACATAAGAAAGTGGTAGAAAAATAAAAGGACCCAAAGAAAGAAATGGAACAAAAGATTCGAGACAAGTGTTTAATACTTTATCTTTAAGACGAATTTGTCCCATAACGGTGTTAACGAAGGTATGACAATCGTCTCCCAATATACAACGAATAACTCCTTTGTTGAATTACTTCAAACTACAAAGCTAAAGCAAACCGAACCATATTTTCTCTCTACATAAAGAATGGTTTTGTATGCAATAAATGAGTGATTGCAAGAGTTTTTTATGCAAGAATTGTTTAGAATGATATAAGATGACTTAATGGCATCCAAGGGGTCCAATTTAGAGAAGATAAGGGATTGTGACAGGAGAGACAGGTCCCCAAAACTTATCATCTTTCATCATGGGGGCCCTTCTTGGTGCTCACCTAGTGCCCAAGTTGGCCCTCAAGTGCTAGTCACATATGCTGAATTCCTCATTTTTCCTTTCCAACTTTGAATCATAATTTTTCATTCATCTGGAATTAATTTTGAGATATTAAATATACTACGATCATCTACTCGACGAGTAGAACATGATAGATATTTATTTTCATAATTTGACTATTTGATCAAATCTGAATAATTGACCGAAGATAATATAAAATCAACTTTTCAATATTTTACTTAACCAAATTTCATCTACGTTAAACCAAATTCCAACAATCTCCCACAAGAATGAAAATTTCAAATATGCAAATGATAATGCATGCATTAGTAGAGAGATAAGCAAAAAAAAAAAAAAAAAAAACATCACACTATCGGATGTACTTAGCTAATTGGTGCATGGATGTCTTGAACTATTCAAACGTTGGTGTAAACCAAGACAATAGTAGTTACACAATATCTTTCCTAAACTGTTTTATTTCTCATGATCGTTTCATTTTGGCCTTGAACCAATCTTTAGTTTCATAAGTGTTTTAGAGAATTTTAGCCTTAAACAATTCTCATAAAAATGGCCTTATTTCACATTTACATAGGTGACCTCCTATTAGAAATATTCTGCTTTACTCTATTTGATTTAATCAATATATATGAATTATAAAAGTGTATCTTAACCTTTTAACATTTTGTAGAAAATACTTTGATTATCATAGAAATAAGTAGAAAGTATTCCCTAAATGGTTGATGAAATCTTCATAACTTATTTGTCCCATTGAACCATGATCTTGGGATCTCTAGTTAATAAGGTTGGGTTACTATTATAAATACTCTTGCGCAATAAGCTTCAATCCTATTTCCTTCAGTAGCAATATATTTGATCTTTCTGTAAGCTTTTCATAAGCGGATTCATGATGTTCTCTTTTGATTTCACATAATCAGTGAAAATAATACCATTTGAAATCAATTGTTTAATGATATTATGTCTATACTTACCATTATAAAAACTGTTTTGTACCCTTTCAATAGCCGATTGACTATCACAGTGTATACATATAACAGGTACCGACCTAGACCAACATGGAATGTCCTCTAAGAAGTTACGAAGCCAGTCAGCTTCTGCTCCAACTTTATCTAAAGCTATAAACTCTAACCACTTGTGGATTTAGAATATTTCGTATCAGATAGCCAATTTGCATTGCAATTACATAACCACTAGTAGACTTAGAATCCTTCATATCAGATATACAATTCGTTTCACAATATCCTTCCAATATCACAGGATATTTTGTGAAATATAATCCAAAGGCTAAGGTATGGTTTAGATACCTAAAAACCCGATTAAGAGCCTTTCAATGATCATGGCTTGGATTACTCATAAATCTACTAAGTTTATCCATAGTAAATGATATCTAATCGAGCGCAGTTCGTAATATACATTAGACTACCTATAGTCTATGAATACTTTAGTTGAAACATCAATTCACCCTTATTTTTGACTAAGTATAGACTTAAATCAATAGGGTTTTTTGTTGGACTTTCCTCATGTACATTAAATCTCTTAAGTACACTCTCAACGTAATGAGATTAGAAAAGTATAATTCTATCAGACATTATAGAGATCTTAATCTCTAATATCACATCATCCACACCTACATCTTTCATGTCAAAATGTTTCATCAACATTGTTTTGGTGTTTAGGATTATATCACGACGATTGCCCATAATAAATATGTCATCCACATATAGACATACAATTACATAAGCGTTAGGTGTATTTTTTATGCATACACACGTGTCACGGTCGTTAATTTTAAAATCATTTGACAATATAGTTTTGTCAAACTTTTGGTGCCATTGCTTTGGAGGTTGCTTCAACCCATATAGAAACTTAACAAGTTTACAAACTTTTCGTTATTGGTTAGGAGTAATGAGTCCTTCAGATTGCTCCATATATATTTCTTCTTCTAATTCATCATTCAAAAATATTGCTTTCACATTCATTTGATGTATCTTAAGGTTACGCAATGCAACAATTGCAATCAACAACATTATGAAGTGATTCTAGTCACATGTGAGTAGGTATTAAAGAAGTTAAGTCCTTCCTTTTGCCTATAGTCTTTGGCAACCAACCTAACCTTGTATTTGTCAATTGATCCATCCAGATTCAATTTCTTCTTGAATATCCATTTATACCCTAAAAGCTTATTTACGGTGGTAAATCAACCAATTATCAAGTATGGTTTTCCATTATAAAATATATCTCACTATTGATAGCTTATTTCCAATGCGGCGCTTTTGGTGTAGACATTGCTTCATTAAATTCTTCGAATCATTTTCGACCATGTAGGTAAAAACATCTGGACCATATAAAGTAGATATTCTAGTCCTTTTACTATGACTTGGTTCTTCATCGTTTGTAGAAGTACCATTTGTAGTTTCATAAGTTCTCTTATTCAAACTTACATTTCCTTGTCTTTGCATGGAAAGAAATTTTCGAAAATGAAGCATTTCTCGATTCTAATATGGTGCGTTCATTTACATCTTGAATATCAGACTTATGAACAAGAAATCGATATGAACTACTATTATTGACATATCCAACAAATTTGCAATCAATTGTCTTAGGCCTAATTTTCACTTGTTTCGACTTTGGTACTTCAATTTTGGCCAAATACCATCGCACTATTATGTGTTTATAAGAAGGAGGATAACTTTTCCATAATTAATATGGAGGTTTCATCCATTTTCTTTTGAGATAATTTATTTATAATGCTTTTTGGAAAAATTATAGCTTCCCTTCATATGTTTTGGAATAACTCTAAATTAATCAACATTACATTCATCATCTCCTTAAGAGTTCGATATTTGCGTTCAAAAATACCATTTGATTGATGTGAGTAAGGTACCATTGTTTGATGAATAATAACATGTTAACCCTGAGGGGTTGCTCAATCGATCAGGCCTGGGGTTGCTCAATCGATGGTCACTAGTTCGAGTCCTCTCAGAGCCACTGCGGTAAGTATCGGTTGTAAATTTCAGAACCTCATGGGATTAGTCAAGATGCGCACAAGCTGGTCCGGACATCCACAGTTATCAAAAAATGAATAGTACCATGTTCGGAACAAAATTCTTCATACACTTCTCTGTATTCTCTTCATCTATCTCGTCAAATATTCTTTATTCGTTTAGCAAGTTGATTCTCAACTTTCATCTTATAATGTCTAAAAATATCTAAGGCTTCATCTTTGCTTCTTTGCGAATAGATATAACAATACTTTGTACACTCATCGATGAAAGTAATAAAATTTTTATTTCGACCTTTAGTTTGAACAAATTTCAAGTCACTGATATTGTTGTGTATTAACTCTAAAGGTGCAGTGTTCCTTTGAACTGAATAAAATGATTTTTGGTCAATTTTGCCTTAACACAAATTTCACATTTATGGTTAGAATCAAGTTCAAGCGTCAATATCATAATTAGATTCATAAGTTTATGCACAAATTAGTAGTTTGCATGTCGCAATCGGCTAAGCCATAAAAAAGACAACTCAATCATATAAGCAGAATTTAAACTTATATTAATAATGTTTTGCTTTATTAAATTAGTAAGAACGTTCATTTCGAACATTCCATCGCACAAGTATCCTATTCCAGCATACAATTTATTCTTAGTGAGTGCAAATTTATCGGATACAAATACAAGTAGGTATCCTTTACTAACATACATCTCATTCTTAGTGAGTACAAATTGAGCGGATACAAATACAAGTTTAAAGTCATTTTTGATAAATAGAGACCCTTATACAAGGTTTCCCAATCAACTCTTTATAGTTTAAGAACATTATCTTGTCTGTACAAGGGTGTTGGGTAGCTCTAGTATCAACCTACCATTCCCTTAAATTTCCAAAGTTGTTACATTTAGAAACAACCGCAGATAAATCCATTTCTTGTTTCTCTTCAGATATGGTGTCTCCTTCATTCACATTTGCTTGTACATTCTTTTTAGGCTTACGACATTCACTAGATCGATGTCCCACTTTACCACAATTGTAGCAATTGCCTTTTGAATTTCGTAGCATTCTTGGTATTCTCTTTTTGGTGCATCACTCGAAACCTTGCACCTTTTGTTGATCCTTAAACTGGATTGCATCAAGATGGCTTTAGCTTGCCCAAGTTGAACAATAGACTTCATTTCTATTTTTCTATTGTCTCCTTCAATCCTTAGTCAGAAAATATTTCTTTTAAGCTCATCTCTTTGTAATTGTGCTTGAGATAATTTTTGAAATCTCTCTATAGAGGAAGGAGTTTCTCAATGATAGCAGCAACTTGGAATGATTCACTCAAGTCATCTTCTCTGCATGAATTTCATGAAGTAGAACCTAGGTTCTTGCACTTGACTAATGACGGTTTGCAGTCTATCATCTTGCACTCTAGGAAATTTTTGACAATGAACTTCTTCCTGCAGGCGTCCTCCGTTTTAAACTTTTCCTCTTAAGGAATACCAAAGTTCTCTGGCAGATTTCATTGTACTATACACACCATATAGAGTATTGTCTAATCCATTTAGAAAGTAGATATTGCACAAGAATTCATAGTGTTTCCAAACATCCATTGATTCCCCATTATTTGCTCCTTGTTGTATGGTAGGAGGATTTTTGGTTAAGAACTTTGCCAAGTTCAAGGTAGTGATAATATCTTTTGTTGCCATCTTTTGAAATCCACACCACTGAACTTTTTTCAGTTTATCTCCATGTATAGTTGGAGTAGTTTGAATTGGTATATCCAATGGTAGAATGGCATTTGGTGCTGAATTTGATATAGGTAAAATTACATCATTTATAGCATTTTTGTTTGACTCGTATAAGTCTCAAAGGTATCCATTTCTATTATAGAATAGAAGTTCAACAAAAAATAATCAAGAATGGAACATTACTTATGTTTACTCCGAAAGATAAAAAGAATCAATTTTTGAAACCAACAAAACAACGAAATTTCGTCTTAAAATTGTTGAAGGAATAGTGTATATTGTTTTGATGGTGTATAAGACTTTGGCATGAGTTTAACAATGCAGAAAACCTTGTTAAACTACACAAGAAAATAGTAGAAAACAAAGAAGGAAACAAAAGAAAGAAATGGAACAAAATATCTGAGGCAAATGTTTAAGACTTTGTCTTTAATATGAATTTGCCAACGGTGCTAACATAGGTATGTCAATTATCTCCCAAGATACAAGGAGAACTTATTGTAGTAGAAGCACTTCAAAACTACAAGGCCAAGGTTAAACGAACTAGATTTTCTCATACACAGAATGGTTTTGTATGAAAGAAAGGGAGTGATTTTGCAAGAGTTTTTGATGCAAGAATCATGTAGAATATATGGGATAACTTAATGACGTCCAAGGGGTCTAATTTATAGAAGGTGAGGGGTTATGATCGGAGAGGCACGCCCTAAAACTCAGCATCTTTATCAAGTGTCATAGCTCTTCGTGGTGCTTGTCTAGTGTCCATGTGGCACACAAGTGTTATTAATAGAGATCGGGCGCTAGGCTGGCGCCAATCATATATGCTGAATCCTTCATTTTTTCCTTCAACCTTTGGACCATAATTGTTCATTCACTCGGAATTGATTTTGAAATTCTAAATATATTACGATCATCTACTCGATGAGTATAATAAGTTAATATATTTATTTTCATAATTTGACTATTGGATCAAATCCGAATAATTGGCCGATGTTTATACAAATCAACTTTTCAAGATTTTACAGAACCAAATATAATCTTTTTAAGACCAAATTCCAACATATATGAGGGATATGGTTTAGATAGATACAATATAGAATTGAAAACCTGTTGTCCAAAAAAGATGCAATCAACTTTCAGATTGTTCATGCATCAAAGCCTGCATCATATGGCTGATTTATGTTTTGCAATTTTGTGCTAAGACGTAACTACTACTTTGGATAGTAGTCACTCTTAAATAAGGCAAGGTGTCCAAAGTGTTTATATATTTACAAGGCAAGTCTTCTAAAGGTCACGTGGGATACAATTTTATTGTTAAATTCCATCGATCCAAAAAATTGATGTCTACGGTGGTCCAATTGGGTGATTGTACGGAATCAATATTTTATTGGAAGTAACCCACTTCAGGTTTTTTAACCCTTTTGAGATTGTCCCATCTATGATGAGGGTCCTTTAAGGGGGGATGTTTGCTCCATTTTAAATAAAACACTTTTAAATTTGACTTGTAGGAAGAGGGTGCTCAAAGTGTGTATAAATTTACAAAACAAGTCTTTCACAAATACAACGAGCTTGTTACATAAAACAACTTGCTCTATAACCAATCATCTTAAACCGAACAAATAAACCACTATTCTTGGCAAAGCTTAAAAAGCTTGCTGAAATAAATATTATTAGGGAGAAGGATGATGCTCATCCATTGGATCTTTGTTTGCTTCATCTAAAGCGACCATCTGTGATTACATCTAGGACAATGAATTCAAACAGTTTTCCTATTAATGCCTCAGATTAAAGCGTGTTTCTCACACTTGAGTATAGTACACCAACCTTGAAATATGGTGGAATAATAATCATCATTGTGCATTTAATTAACGGCTGGACGTGTATTGGAAGTTGTAACGATACGGTTGTCTTCTCTTGGAAAAGTGCAAAAAATCAAATCATTGACACATTTCTCAGTAGCCAACGTTGTTGACAACCACAATGGAAAGTAGCCTCAACAACTTAGCACCTCATTTCGTACGAAGTTCAGCCACAATAGGAAGAAACTTCGGTAGTTCAGCACTTCACAACTTCGGCTCAAAAGAAATGCATAGTCCAATCTTCAACTCAACAGATGTTCCATTCACTTCCCTATTGTATGCACAAACCAGGTTCGACATTAAACTCCAACTATGACACAAATATCTATACTTGGACTTGGTGGATTATTTTTGTGTCCATACTGTTCAAGGCCTAATGGCCTAAAAGGTAAAGAAAGGACAAAAACAAATGCTTCCGAGGCACTATTATTGAAGTCCAATGAATGTTTGAGGTCTACAATTATCGAAGCACCTAAATATCAAAGCCCAACGAAAGGTAGAAGCACTGAAGTATTTCTAGTTCCAATCGAAGCTCCGAAGTCCATGCCTCAAATCGAGGCTCAATAACGTAGAATTAGAGGCTCAACCATGGCAAATGATGACCCACATTTGAAGATCTTAAAGTACCAAGGATCTTGGAATGATTGATTGGACGACCACAATGAATGAAAAGGTTAGTCGTGTCAACACAGGGAATGTGTTAGCTGCTCTCTTCAGAAGCATTAAGGCGCCCTAAAGCTAAAAGAGTTCGAAATGATGCCTATGATATATGTTTCAGTTAAGGAAATGAGTCCATGTGTCCCCCATCCAACGGTCATCATTGTACATGTAATACTATAAATAAACTCTCCTACTGTCATAAAAGGAGTTGGGAAAGGAAAAAGGAAAGGTCAAAAACAAAAATACACTTTCTCTTTTTGATACTGTATTTTCGAAAAAGAACTCTGTGTAATATCCGAGTTTATTCAGTTTCCTGTTTAATCGTTCATTATTGTATCTTTTCGTTCTTTTATTTATCGGATCCTTAACATATTTGTCTCGTGTCAAAAGCCTCTCCCACGTTTTAACTCAACATTTTCGACTAGTAATATGTCAACACGTGTCGAAATTAGCTTGCCAAAATATGAGTGAGCCAGGTATATGTAAACGTATTTTTGTGGGTTAATTACCCCAATAGTCACTGAACTTTAGCCAAAGTTTTCACCAGGTCACTGAACTTTAAAAACTACGTGGTTAGTCACTGAACTTTCTAAAAATCACCACATTGATCATTGAACTTTAAAAATCACCTCGTTGGTTACTAAACTTTGCAAAATATTTCCCAGATGGTCACTGAACCCAGTGACTATTTGGAAAACTTTTTACAAAGTTCAGTGACCCCGTAGAAATCTTTTACAAAGTTCAGTGACTAATGGGGTGATTTTTAAAATTCAGTGACCAATGGGGTGATTTTTCGAAAGTTCAGTGACTAACCACGTAGTTTTTAAAGTTCAGTGACTTGGTGGAAACTTTTGGTAAAGTTCAGTGACTATTTGAGTAATTAACCCTATTTTTGTAGTCAACAATAGTATTTAGATTCATTCCGATAAAGAATATTAAGTCACATCCCTAGACCCCACCCGTTAAGCAAGCAAACCCAGTTGAACAAAGAAAAGTAGGTCTATAAAAAAGATAAGCTTGCCACCAAAATCTATGAAAATTGAACGGCAATCTTCCAATCCCTAGTTTTCTATGAAGCCCACAATCCAATTTCTTGTTTTATTCCTTTTAGATGAGAAGGTATAAGATTCTTGAAATCAAACAAAATTCGTAGGGACTGTGGTTAGATTTTGGGATTGTTTAGAAGGGCACATCATTTTATTTTTTTTATGAATAGAAAGAGATTGAATGGAATCATTGAGCAAGAAATCTCTAACCATTTTTCCTCAAGTTAACCGACGTCATCTGGTGGGGTTAGAGCGTAATTGATTATTAATTAAAAAAAACTGAAATTATTTGTCAAGATTTGATTGAAGGGACAGCGTGACATGAAGATGGGGGCAGCAGATTTATAAACACCTTGCCAACATGCGCTAGCAATTTGATACATGGATGGACTAAACTTTGCTAAAACACAAGGATTGTCCATTTCTTTCTTATAGTATTTTATATTAATGTTATCTTTTCTTTTTTTCTTATTTCTGCATAATTTTCTTTCGACAAGTGGTCTTCAATGTGCTGACATGATAAGCTTGTCCTAATCTTGGAGATGAAGCTTTTATTTAGCGACTTCCCAAACTTTATGATTTCAGCCCTGTTTGGTACACATTAATTTCTTCTACTCATTTTCAACCATACATTTTTCAATAAAATAATATTTTTCATCGTATCAATAACTTTTCCTTCTTTTTCAGCCACACATTCTCCATCAATCTACTATTCCAAAATAATTTGGTTCAAACACCCCCGAAATCCTAATCATTGCACTCATGATTTAGTGATTCGATAAAATACAATGTTTTATTTTGTCAAGAAAAAAAATGATTACATTGAAACGTGCAACAATCAGCAAAAACATGCCACGTGTTTAGTATCCTAGAGTAAACAAAACTAGACAAAATTTAAGTAAAGAGGTATATGATATACGAAATTGATCTACTAAGCACCGATGACGTGACCCACTATAATTAGGTGATGTAATCAGTTTTGTAGTCCGTCATTATCTAACATCATTTATTATAGTGTGTCTGTTTAGAAGATCAGTTCTGATATCATATATCATATATTATTATTGTATGTAGTATTATTTAGTTTAACATATAATGCTCATTACATATATTTTTTTTCCTATTTTGTCAAGTACTCATTTAATTGGGCCATATATTATTACATCACATGACTCACGAGCCTCCAAAGTTAAATTATGTGTTATAGAGTTAATAAAATCGAAATATAAGTTATTTCTTTCTTCTTCCTACATATTTCTTTTGTACTTTTGGTAAATCCATTCTTTTACCTAAAAATTTGCCATTAGTTTAGGAGCAGGCTCAGTTAAGTTTAAAAATACTCGTAAATAAATAAGTTTTAAAATAATTATTCATTTTCAAAGTTAAAATAAGTAAATCGTTTATTTTCAAAAATTTATTTACAATAAGGAAAATCAGGTTGGATTTTCCAACCTTTTTTTTAGTATGATTATGGCTCTCAAATCTTTAAAAGTAAAATGTTATGTCCTTAAACTATTTAGCCCCCGTTTGACACCCATTAATTTCTCATTCTTATTTTCATTTTTATTTAGCATGTCCATCTTACAACTTCAGCCCCCGTTTGACACCCATTCATTTCTCTTTCTCTTTCTCATTCTCATTCTCATTTTTCATTTCAACCACACATTCTCCTAATAAAATAATATTACATACAAATCAAAAACTTTTCATTACTTTTTTACCACACATTCTCACATCAATCACTATTCCAAAATTTTTCCTTGCCTCAAAATGGATTTCAAACAGGGGCTTAACTTGAAATCTAGGTAGCCATGTGACTAAAATCACTCACGTGGACGTTAAAATCACAAGCCCATGTTTGGCATCCATTCTCTATCTCATTCTCATTCTTCTACTTCATTTCAACCACACATTCTCCTAATAAAATAATATTACACACAAATCTAAAACTTTTTATAATTTTTCTACCACACATTCTTCCATCAATCATTATTTAAAAAATTTTATCTTCAAAAAATGGGTTTCCAACACACTTGAAACCTTGCCATTCAATATTATGTCGCGTGAAAGTCGAATATAATTTTAATACTGAGGAAATTAGGGTGGGAGTGGGACCACCCAACGTTTCATAGTGTGTAATTTTGATTGCAACTTTCAAAAATGAGGTTATAGGTCCTCCATCTAAAATTGTAGATTTGGACTAGCGCGTTATTGAAATAACAATTTTATATGTGAAAATCACACACCACTCAAAACTAGACTGCAAAATCATCAAATTACTTAACATTTCTTTCTCATTCATTTGAAAGTTTATTGCAGTTTTACTGTCCACGTTGAAGACATTTGCAACATGGAGATCAGATCCACAAATTTAGCTAAGTTGAGGACAAACTTCATTTTTTGAAGAATTAAGATCTAGAATTACACTACGAGAAAAGTTGAGGGTCCAACACTAATTTTGTCAATTTTAACGGCACTCGGCAGCGCTGACTATCACATTGAGACCTATATTTACATTTTTTAATAGTTTACATATTCGGAAACTTAAAGATTGAGAATTCATAAATACACCAAATCTGACCCTAATATTCCCTTTTAAGTGTGTTTGATGTACATTTTTAGGAGAAAATACTTTTTTTTTTAATGATGTGATGGTGAATATGTGATTGAAAAAAGAAAAAATATTGTTGTGATGGAAAATATTATTTTATTGAAAAATGTATTATTTAAAATAAGTAAAAAAATGAAAATGAAAATAAAAATTATAATGTGGTGCAAACAAGGACTAATACATGTAACTTTATATATATATAATCACTTAAAAACCATTTTTACTTTTTTTAAGTTAAACCAAATATATATCATTCTTTGAGATTCACCTGTCATCATCGAAATGTCAACTTTATATTATATCATATATAGATTTAAATAAGATTTTATTTTATTTTTTAAGGAATGCCTTTTTTAAAATAACTTTTTATTTTATTTTATTTTTTCTAAGCAACTTTTTTATAAAATAAATTTTTATTTTATTTTATTTTTCAAGTAACTTTTTTTTAATAATTTTTTATTTTATTTTTCAAAGTAACATTTTTTTAAATCAATTTTTATTTTAATTTTTTCAAAATTTATTTTACATATATAATGAAAAGTTATCGTTTCACCCTGTTTTAAAATTAATAAAAATGGTGAAAAGAAGTAGGGTAGTCATGAGGAAATGTTATATAAAATTGGGTGTCTATAATGAAAAGTTATATAAAATTTGGATGACAATAGTAAAATAAAATTAAGTTGGGTAGATATGATGACACTAAATATAAAGTTGAATGATGATAGTAAAACAAAATCATATTGAATGGACACGATGACACTAAATATAAAGTTAGATGATCATTGAAAGATTGAACTATGTGAAAATATCTCTATCCAAAAATAGTAGTTTATGATACTGTTACGAAATTTCCAGAAAACAAATAAAAATAAAAATCGTTTCTTGCAGCTACTTGACAGCCAACCCAGACCAAACTGTACCCATCTCCCTCCTGGAGCTTTCCCTCTTTCTTGAAGCAATTAATTTCTTTCTTCATCCATATTTTTTTACTCTGTTTGTTTAAAGAAGCCGTCGAATTTCGTTTTCTTTGTGATGTGTTACGAACTTCCAGTTTGCAAGAAATGTATTGCTTGCAACTACTCTGTCCAGTGACATTTCAACTATAAATCTCTAATTTCTACCCAATTTGTTTCTTTTATCTATAAGTGAGTTTCATATTCCTTTCTCGGTGGTTGAAGATTTATAATAAGGTCCTGGGTTTTTCTTGATCTTGGATTTGTGGTGAGTTTGCAAAATGAGGAATTGGAGATGCGTTTTTTCTATGATTGTTTATTTCGCATTTTGTTTGAGTGTTGAAGCTTTCAAGTATCATAGAACTCAACAAACAGAGAGAATCTCAGGTAAGAAGAATCTGTTTGTGTTTACTATTTCTTTATTTTCGCTTCGAATGGTTGATATTTTATATTATTAGTTAGTTTAGATGAAATTTAGTGGGTTATTTTGGGTACACTTCGTTGATTTGGAAAAATAAGGATTTTGGTATTTGTGATTTCAGAAAGGTTTGAGATGGGAATGCAAGTTAGGGTTCGGTTGTGTTGTGGGAAGTTGCAAGGATTGACTGCATATTGTTAAAATTATAAATGAATTTTGAAAATTGGATGTGGTATTTCTCGTGTTGAAGTTTAGAGTCTAGTGTTCATATGTTAACTAGAAGCAGGAATGATGGTTTGCTTTGATTGGATTGGTTGTTAGTGTTCTTTCAACTTGGACACACTTCTGCCAACATCAAGCATCAATAATACATTCTATTTGAATGAAAAACTGCAAACTCCCTATTTATGTTCCTCTGTTAGAGGTACCGTAGTATATTACTCGTTGATGTTTTTTTCTTGATCGGGCACGTTCAGGTACTATCTTAAGTATGATATAAATTGCGGTACAATCTCTACCACATATAAAGAGACGATTCCTTCATTAAGCAGTAAATTGATTTGTGTTGAAGTTTAGAGTCTAGTATTCCTATGTTAACTAGAAGCAGTAATGACGGTTTTCTTTGATTGGATTGGTTGTTAGTGGTCTTTCAACTTTGACAGACTTCTGCCCAGATCAAGCATCATTAATCCATTCTATTTGAATGAAATACCTCAAACTCCCTATCCATGTTCCTCTGCTTGAGGTACCATAGTATATTACTCGATGATGTTTTTTTCTTGATCCTGCCATTCAGGTACTCTGTCTTAAGAATGATAATAATTTCTGGTACAATCTCTACCACATATAAAGAGATGATTCCTTCATTAAGCAGTAAATTGATTTTTTTAACCTGACCCCAAGGAACCACAGAATTTTGACATTTCAGCTCCAGTTGCAAAACTCTAGCAAGAAAAAGATGATTTATGGTACCTGGGGAAATAGCAGAATCTTCTACAGGCTTAACCACATTTTCTTGAAGGGACTGAATTTGCAGTTGAGGAAAATACTGTACGTCATTAGTTGGAAGTGTTAACATCTATGCACCTGAATAGGATTCTGAATATATCTGTTGCTGATAATTCTGGCTTTGGTTTGAGATATTTTAGGACAAGGTCTAGGGTAGGGTCAAAGTTACTTTTTATGTTTTAGTATGAAAATGCATATAAAATTGGTATTTGTGATACAGATTTAGGTATGATAATTTTTTAACGAAAGACAGATAGTAGGAAGAATTGAGGTTTATCTTCTATTGCCTGGAATATAAAGAATAGGCATTCATTTGAAAGAAATTAAATTTATACTGTTGTATCATATCGAGGATGAATTTGTCTAAGAAGAGAAAGTAATAGCTATTTTTGACAACTGGCAGCATAAAATATTTTTCAGTCCAGAGGTCTTCAGCTGAGAAATTGTAGACTCATGTTTGAAAATGGTGTTTCATGTGCCTGGGGACAATATTTTGGCGATCTTGGCAGCGAGTGGTATTTTAGTTTCCCAGGAAGGAGAGAATTATTGTAGTGAAAGATTGGTTTTATGTAGTCAGGTGAACTATTTTGATCATAAAGTTGATTATGTATCTTATGATGCTTAGTAAAGTTAAGAGTGAAAGAACTTCTTGCCTTCCATCTTGAGGATGTTACACGGACGCAAGGCAAGCCATTTTTGGGGCCTTGAATGGATGTTGACTCCAACTATATTAAATCAAGATAAACTTTTGAGGCTTCAAGCTGCATCAAACATAAACTTCTTTTTTCTCAACATGTATTGGTGTCACTAACGGAGCTAGAGGTGCAAGGTTTCTAGATCAATATTGAGTATTTATATGGTGTAATAGTATAATTGTTTAATGAAAGCACGTAAAGCTGATATGTTCTCCGGGTTAGTTAGGGAAGTTTGATTTCATGTCTACTTTCTTTGCCAAATCAGGCTCATGAAAATGTAATACGCTGCATGTTCTCCGGTTTAGTTAGGGAAGTTTGATTTCATGTGTACTTTCTCTGCCTTCATTGTTATGAGAATTCTCTCTGTTTAAAATTAAAAATTAAGCGTTTTCCAAACGGGCCATTGCAGCAAAAACAATGCAGAGCCTTCTGAGCGGCCTTTCCAAAGGATGTTCATATCTGGGTCATGAATTTAAAGCACATTTAGTTGGGAGGATTGAATAGTAATAATTAATAAACAATATTAAGAAAAAAAAGCTAAAATTTGTTCATTATAATGTCAATTTCAATCAAGTATTGCATATCAAACATGCTTTTGGAGTACTGCTCAATTCATGTGAACTGAAACCAATGAACAAAAAATAAGTCGCTGAATGAAAAAACACCATTTTTGCTGAAGGTGAATTGTGAGAGACCATGATTGAAACATGCCTTCAGGGCACATGGACATGCTACTGTAGACTATTCTAATTTACTTGTTGTTATGAATCCTAATTTATTTTTCAGAAGAATTAATAAACTGGCTACTCTTGTTCTTAAACTATAGCATCTCATGACATGTTTGGATGACTGCTCGATATAATTGAGCCTTATTTTATCTTGACTTCATTCATTCTGTTTAGTTCTCTTGGAAAAAGTTCTATCTTGCTCACTAAGTTGAATCTGATTTGTTTTCCTAATATATTGTTTAAGTTTCGAAACTACTTATATTCATACCTACATTAGAACGTGCTAAATTTTATAGTTTTCCCGGTATATCAAATGGTTTCACTTTGAAACATAATCTTCAAATGATAGGTGGAATCCCTTAGAAATGATGGAAAACGGATTTTATTTTATCTAGGTGCTTGTAGTAATGTCCATTCATTAAGCCACTGTTTGATGTGGATTAAAATCAGATTTTTAGTAGATTTTGATAAAGTTGATGAAATGTGAGGTTGAAAAGTTACGAGTCACATGAAATATGTGATTAAAATTAATTATTGATTTAGATTTAGATTAAAATCTAAATTTTAATTTCTACCAAATAGGGACAAAGTTTATACTTTTGTATGGTGTCTTTGCTAGTGTACAGTATGAGTTATGTTTGGACAATGTGACACAAAAGTGGGGTTTAAATTAAATCATTTTATTCATGTTAACATGTCTTATTTGAGATTTACACCATGTCAATTGATAAACTTTGCTTTCAGATTTTTAAACTATGAGTCATTCAATATGCCTGGACTTTGAAATTTTAGGTAGTGCTGGCGATGTTTTGGAAGATGATCCAGTTGGACGGTTAAAGGTTTTTGTGTACGAGCTTCCCAGCAAATACAATAAAAAAATTCTGCAAAAGGACCCACGATGTCTCACTCATATGTTTGCTGCTGAGATTTTCATGCATCGCTTCCTTTTATCGAGTCCCGTCCGAACCCTAAATCCCGAGGAAGCAGATTGGTTCTATACACCTGTATATACGACTTGTGACCTGACACCAAATGGTCTCCCTTTACCATTCAAATCACCTCGTATGATGAGGAGTGCTATACAGCTTATTTCTTCCAACTGGCCTTACTGGAATAGAACTGAAGGGGCCGATCACTTCTTCATTGTGCCTCACGATTTTGGTGCATGCTTTCACTATCAAGTAAGAAGTTTGTTGCCTTTATCACCCATAATACAAAATCTCCTAATGCATGTATTATTACGTTCATATAATTTCCTCAATACTGCAGGTGGTAGAAATAATAATTTGTACGAGTAAATTGAAATCTTTTATATATCTTACCATTCTCATTGCAGGAAGAAAAAGCTATTGAAAGAGGTATTCTTACATTGCTCCAGCGTGCTACCTTGGTTCAAACTTTTGGACAACGTAACCATGTTTGCTTAAAGGATGGCTCCATTACAATTCCTCCATACGCTCCTCCGCAGAAAATGCAAACCCATTTAATCCCGCCTAGCACTCCTAGGTCCATCTTTGTTTACTTCCGTGGTTTGTTTTATGATGTGGGAAACGACCCAGAAGGTGGCTATTACGCAAGGTATATTATTAGACCTGCACCTACAGATGTTTAAATGATGTTGAAAACTAAGTCAAATAGAGTTATGATCTAAAACATTTTGATCTTACATATTGGAAAAATCTGAAGTCTAAAATTTATTTCTTTTTCAAATTTTACAGGGGTGCACGAGCATCGGTATGGGAGAATTTTAAGAACAATCCTTTATTTGACATCTCAACAGAGCACCCAAGTACCTACTATGAAGACATGCAAAGGGCTGTGTTTTGTTTGTGCCCACTTGGATGGGCTCCGTGGAGTCCAAGATTGGTAGAAGCTGTCATTTTTGGTTGCATCCCTGTTATCATAGCAGACGATATTGTCTTGCCATTTGCTGATGCAATTCCCTGGGAAGATATAGGGGTCTTTGTAGCTGAGAAGGATGTTCCTAAGTTGGATACAATTCTCACTTCAATTCCAATTGATGAAATATTGAGGAAGCAGAGATTACTCGGCAACCCTTCGATGAAGCAGGCGATGTTATTCCCACAACCTGCACAGCCGAGGGACGCTTTCCATCAGATTCTGAATGGACTTGCTCGCAAGTTGCCACATGATAAGAGTGTATATCTGAAACCGGGTGAGAAGATCCTTAACTGGACTGCCGGTCCAGTTGGTGACCTCAAACCTTGGTAGGGGGATGATTTTCGAGAAGTTTGAACTTGCTGCTGGCTCGGCCCTGAGCCCGTGCTGAATTGGAAATGTTGATCGAGAAGGATTAGTTCATGTATAGTTCAAGGAACAGGTGATTTGAAACCTGATCAACACCTGAAGTGTGATTTTGACTTGCATAATTCAATCCTTTTGCAGATATAGGGTTTGTTATAGTGAAGAAAATTATCTTCATTTATTTGAAAACTGTTAAAAAGTGTTCAAATCATCATGCTATTTTGTCATTAGAGTTGTGCATTTCTTTCTTGGTGATTTGGTTTGGTTTGCTTTATTTTCTGGCCTGGGCCCGAAATGGTCCGTGCTTGCAAGCTTCTGTTGCCCTCGCATTTTTCTGTACAAGACTTTCTTTCGTTCTGTCGTACAATTTCGAACTACGATATTTCAATATTACTAAATTGAACGGATAAAGCAGCAAAGCACATTGTTCCACATTTGATTCAGTATATCCAGCTTTGTGCATATGTCAATTGACACAAAATAAGAATTTGGTAATACTGTACACAAATTCGTATACACGACAAGTTCAGATAACTTACTCAACGCAGATGTTCGCAAGGCCAGGAAAGCAGAGCTGAAGAGAGACGAAGCCATTTGGTTAAAGCCATTTTAAGCCTTCAGACATAATGTACAACATTTGCAAACCTTTGATGATATAAACCAAAACTTAAATATAGCTGTGAAATGACATATAGAGTTTGTTTGTTACCAATTTTAATCCAATTAAAATTGAAAATATAATCGTTATTGGGTCCCACTCTTCTAATAAAAGTCAACAATAACGGCTAGTTTTTCAATTTTAATCTATACCAAACATACTCATAGAATTACTCAAAAAAAAAAAAAAATGAAGTGTAGTGTACTCCCTCGGTTGTCTCATATTTATAATCTTAGAGCATCGTCAAGAAACTTTTCGTAAAAAAGATATTTTCTATTTTAGAAAGTCAATTTTTAAAAATGAGTTCCAAAAAATCCTATTTTAACTTTTTTAAAATAGAGGTTGGGTTTGACTCTTCAAATTAAACTAATTGTACTTCATCATGGACCCCGCATACTTTTTTAATTGATCTTTACCTAAAATAGTGATCAACTCACATAATTATACAAATTCTTTTCATCCATACTTTCTATATTCAAGCGTATCATGGTGTTCTAAAAAAGTTAATGCACCGTAAATGAGCGTAGATTACATGCATGAAGCAATATGTATGTCCATAAATAGCTTTATATAAATTTCATCTTATTTCGAGGTTCAGTTGATCTAAATCTATATTTCTTCCGTTCCGTTATAACAATGTTATGTTTTATTAAATTATGGGCTACGTTTTAAGACCAATATTGATATATAAATGGGAAATTATAAAAAAATCGGGGGTTTGAAGTTTAG
>CAIGRQ010178037.1:0-21292 GCA_903798375.1 Fraxinus sp. D2006-0159 | reverse complement strand
TTTTGTACAAGTAGTTTAATTCATTCCATATAGGGCGTAAATAATACACTAACGGTCTGTTTGATTGTAAATGCGAAAAGAAAATGAATTTCAGGGAATTGAATTGTCTAGAAATTATTTTACTGAGAATTGTAATTAGTTGTGTTTGATTTGTATAATTTTCCGCCTGAAAAATGTTGAAAGTTTAGTGTCCGTTTGACTTTATTTTTTATGAAAATTGTCCATGAAAGTAATAATTTTTTCTACCATTGGGTCTAGAAATTGTTCCAATTGCCCAAAAAAATTTTAAAAACTACCATACCGAATATCATTCGTTTAGCTTTGTTTTGCATGGAAATTGTCCATTAAAGGGAAATTTTTTTTACCATTGTTTATAGAATATTTTCTAATTGCAAAAAAAAAAAAAATAAATAAATAAAATTTGGAGGTCAACCTTATTAAGAGTAGTAGCCCAAACTCTTATAAATTGTCTATTTTTCATCTTTATTCGATGTGAGATTCTATCCATTAACATGCCTCCACAAGACAGTGGCTCGTTTGAGCAGACCAATCTTGAAATTCGTGTGCTCAATTTTTTTAGTCTTAATCGAATCGAATTGTTCATTGGAGCTCCCATGAACAATTCGATCCGATCAAGACTTCAAAACATTGAGCATTTCTATTCAAACGAGACGCCATCTTGCGGGATATGTTAAGGGATAAATTTCACATCGAATAAAGATGAAAATATAGACCAATTTATAAATATTTGGACTACTTCTCTTAACAATGTTGACTTTTTAAGATGAAACCCCTAAAATGGTGGGAATTGTTTTTCTCATAAATCGAGGAAAGTGGCATATGAGAACCAAAACCAAGAAAACAAATTTTTAAAAGGTATAAAACATGCAAAAAGTGGAAGTTGGAATTCATTTGTCATTTTCCATGGAAAAAATGGGTGAATCAAACATAGTCTACCTCAATTCAATAAATTTAATCCTTGTAAAGGGATTAAGAAAATAAAAAACCCACCCTAAGAAAAATCACTTTTAAATGAAAATAATTAAATATTTTTTTTAATACAGTGGAGTACCAAATATCGTATTAAAACAATACATTATAATCCAGCTTAATCCAAAATAGCAAATCAAGCTTGTCCCAAAAAGCGCCCACAATTTTATATACGACTACATGCTAACGAAAGTTATGAAATGAGGCATCAAAATCTCGGTACGGACAGAAGATGTCACTGTGTTCAAAAGGGGTCTATATTTTAGGAAACTTTCACACGTGAGAGAGATCCATGATTTCACTAACATAAGAAATCATGTCCAGGTCAAATTCTAGAGCAATAAAAAGACTACATATAAAAGCAAGAGGAAAAATGAAAACAGTAAACTCCATCAGACTCGTAGTTTTTTTCCAGGATGCGACTCTTCATCATACATTCTGCTATCATCAAATTTGTCACCCTTCTCCTTCTTTTTGGCCAATATTTGGTTAATCTTGTGAAGATCATTAGAAAGTTTCTGTTCTCTGTTCTGTTTTCGAGTCTTGCGACCATCTTGCATCTTTACGCCAAACTGGAATGCAGCTTTTGGCATCGCTTCCTTTTGCTCGTTGTATTTTGCCCACTCCTCTTCCGTCTCAAAGTCCCACCGATGGAGGCGTCCCTTGGCCTATAAGAAAATTCAATGAGAATTTCGTCGTGTAATCACACCCTTACATAAAACATAATCTTTTTATGACATCTCAAGGACGACTGGCCTGCAGAGAATATAATATTCAGCAAGACCAGAAAATCACTTACTCGTCCACCCATATCCATTTTTGTCAAATCAGCTTCATCGTCACTGTCAACAATCTCCCGGTTATATTCTTGGTAACCAGGATAGCATTCAGAGTAACTCTCGGATACGAAATTGGGATCCTTTTCCCTAGAGTCTTTCTCCCTTAGTTGCTGAAGCCTGTGATCATCCCTCTTGAACACTGACCCTAAGCCCCTGTCCTTCTCTTCTTGAGTCATGAAGCGTGGGTCCTGCTGAACGGTTAAACCAGTTTGCATATCATATGCCTGAATGTCTTGCTGTAGATATTGCTCCGGGTAAGAAAGTTGTTCAGCATATTGGTAGTCCTGCCACTCTCCCTGATAACCACCAGCCAGTGCTTGTGCTTGCAAAGCATCATATCCGTTCTTAACATGGAAAAATAAACAATGTGAAAAAAGTTGAAAAGGGAGAAATTGAAAAGATGACATGAAAGGAAAAGAAATTAAAAGTCAAGCGTCAGTTGCTATTGGAAGAAGAGTAAAAAATGTCCCATGTATAAGAAATTTCCAAGTCATGCGAAGTCTCGTGTTCAGTGCTACTGTTGAGCTAAAACCCAAATAACGCTCACCATTTGTTGCCAATCATGAGATGGCTCTGTGGGAGGAACTGGGCCGTAGGTAAGTTCACTGAAATCGGAAGTCCTCTCTTTATTGTGCGGAGATTCTTCCATATCCTCTGAAATTGGGCTTTGGCTCATATCCTTACTGGGAATAGAATAGTCAATACCATCCCCCACAAATATATCTTCCTCTTCTTTCCTTACTGCAGTTGGTCCGGGTTTCTCTTTTGAATCAGGATAATTCTTTTTGAGTGGTGGAGGTGGTGGTAGGGTTTCTCCCAAATTTTGATTCTTCAGCATATCAGCCCTCAACACCTTCTTATCTTCATCAAACCCATTAGAAGCAATTGATAGCTTTCCTGCAATAAAAAATGCCTACATTATATAGAAGCATAAAAATTTGCAAACAAAAGGAATGAATAACAACATTGAGACGAAGACCAAGTGCAGAACATAAGCATCCAGAGTATAAATATATATTGCAGTTATAACAAAATGAGGTGCCCCTCTGTTAAATATCATCTAAATAATCAATTCAACAAAAAATAATCATTACTGCAAGAGGATCAGCGAACACGGGAAAATTTGAAGTGAACAAGCATGTGCTGATTATGAGAATTCTATCTGTTCTTTCAGCAAGCGGGAACTAATCTGCTCGTCTAGATTAGATAACAAGTCATTAAGCACAGTGCAAGGGTATTGTGATTATTGAGCTTTAAATAATGAAAAGTGATTGGCGGTAAAATAGAGTGAACTGTAACCAGCTTGATATTAAATATTTATTCACAAAAAATCAAAACATTGACACCTCGTTCAAAAAAAATATACATATCATCAGAGCACCTTTTCCATCCTTTTCTTTCTTCTTCTTCTTCAGAACTTTCCCTGATGATCCTAGACGAAGATATGACATAATCTTAGCAATTCGATCTAAAACAGAACCATCGACGCTAACCGTAACCATTTCCTGAAATAGGAAAGAAAGAAATCATCATAAATAAAAAACAAAATCCATTAACTGAAGGATAGACGAGAAAATAAAAATTAAGTACCTCAGGAACAGGACAATCAGCTTTACTTCGGTGCACCGTGGTTGGAATATCATGAGAAAACCCACTTTCCTGGCACATATGAACCATATTTTTTTTGTTGGAAGATAATGCCAATCAGAATCTTTTGCACAAGTAGGAAAAACAAAAAAATTTAAGTCTCTGATACTCATGTACACATTGTTTCTATAAGTTCTCACTAAACAAGAAAAGTTACTTGAGCAGTCCCATTTCTCTGTTCAAAACATATTACTAAAGAAAAAATCATATCAGGACAAAGCCAAACAAAGTAGGACAAGATGTGCTATAAATTGCATTCATTTAAATGCATTTCCAAAAAAACAAGTAAACACACTCCTGACTCCCGCATGACAAGAATTAGGATGATGTAACAGCACCAATGAAATGGTGATCTGTGGGAAGAATAGATGACTACAAACCCTGGTGCCTCAGTCCACAGACAAGGTGCAAAGGCAATGCACCAAGCACAAAAACATATATCATACTGACACCACTTCAACAGAACCCCAAGAACGTGTATTTCTGTTCTGCGTCTTTATATGACAACATATAAAGTAAGTTTTTAGTACATTCGTAAATGGAGAAGCTGACAACTTAATATATGCAAGCAACCTAAACCAGGGTAGGTTATGTCTGTCTGACCCCATATACAGGACTTCATAGACAACCTTAAAACAAGAAAACAACAGCCTCTACTGAAAAAGATAGCATCCATCAAAAACATATAACTCATGAATTCCTTAGCTAAATGAACATGAAATAAAAAGAAAGTTACAGATGACTGGAATGAAGGGAAGCAAAAACTTACCATGTTGTAAATGAAAGCCATTCGTCCAGGAAGGAACATTTCATTGGTCTTGATAACAGTTTGGGGCTTAACAATCCACTGATAAACTGACTGAAACAAGTATAGTAGTATACCATGGTTACTTTGTAGGAAAAAAATTCAAAAACATTAAGTAGCTTCAAACTTCTTAATGAATTCCAGTAAATATGCACCTTTGCTGTTGAAGTGCGGAATGACAACGGTTGATCTTCCTTGGATTTTCTGTTCACAAAAGAGACCAGCTTAATGCACAAAATTAACAAACCCCAATAATTGCTTAGGCAAGCATTTCTAATTACTATCAGTCATCAGAAACATTTGGTATAGAAACAAAACACATTTGTTGCATCATCTCGTGGATTTCCAGTAACAAAAATGCAGGTGTTCCATGCTAAGCCTTAAACTACTTTCTAAAGAACGCTTGAAAGTTACTTCGTGTATTCTAACAAAAACCTTGTCACAACGTTCATGGAGTAGAATTAGGAATCTTTGAGAAAAAGCTCATTCCCTATCTTTTCCCGTTTTCATTTTCCATGGAAAAATATTTCTCAGACATTCATAGTCATACAGCATAAGACTCAAGAGCACTAGCTTATGGTTGTCTTGACTGGTACATCCATCCAGGACTAGCTTCCTCTCTTTGACAACCTAGGTGACTGCATAGATGCATTCTCTGAAATTGGTCAAATTCACCACCATGAGAACTTTTTCCTCCCGCATGATCCTGTTATATTCTCCCTCCATCTTGCTGATGAAGGAACCCCTTACCATTGTTGAAAGCGTACACTTTTTACTAAAGTAAGGTACATGCATAACTCTCTCTTTGGCTTTTCACTGAAACCAACACGCCTAAACATAAGGTAGGTGCTTTCAGTCTGCTTTTGAGTTTGACATTCACTCCAAAAAGGTATAATCTCTTTTCTTTTTATAACATTGAAAATGGGTTCCAATTCCATGCACAGCTTTAACTAGCGTTCTAAAAGCTTTTCCTTTGCATAAAATATCCAAGAAGTATATTCTTCTTTCTAAGCAACAGTCTCTTAAACAATAATCAAACATAAATAGAAAGGCATAAAAAGGGTTCAAACATTATGCACATAAAAGATAATTTTCAAAATTTAAATCACCAAATCAAGCACTTACGTAGCTTCTCCATTAGATTCTTCTCCAATATCAGGCTTTTTATCAATTTCACTTCGCACTTTGTTAAGTAAAGCGTAATCCAACCCTTTTACCAGATGTGTGTGTTCCACATCACCTGCATGACATAACAACCTGTATAAGAGAAGGTAATATATACGGAAGAACAACTAAATTAAGAGCAGTATTCAGTCAAACATTACTGTAGATAGAAAAATTAAACAGGTTTCACTAGCAATAGACTAGCCCACACTGTGCTCATCTCAAAACAAATTCAATAGGTGTACAGAACTTCTTCCGTTAGTAAGAGGTTACAGAAAGTCTTGATAAAACCCTTATGGAAACTAAATTTAGTTTGGATCTCAGAATAGAATCATCGAAACATTCTTCTTAGTTCTTTCTTTATGGGTCCGATAAGGAATGCTTGAAGAACAAAACAACGGCTTAAAAAAAGTGGACGGAATTCGGCTAACAGACACCAACTCAGAGATAATATTGAGGACAAATATTACTCTATTTTAAGGTTGCCTAAAATTATTATGCATTATTATCCATTGTCCCTATTGAAAGTTTAAAACTGAAAAACACCAATTAAAATTTTGAAAGACCCAGTACATGTACACCCATTCTATATTAGATGTATAATAAATAATTAATCCCAAACCACTTACCTCCAAGATATTTACTCTTCTCTATAGATAGCTTGTGAGCATCAGCGGACCTATAAGAATAGTCCAAAAGAGCAATTAAATACAGTGATTATTCAAAATTAGAATGCACAGAAAATTTAAAAAACAAAAATGTGAAATGAAGATACAGTACTGGCATCTCACCCAAGATCCACAGTTCCCGGTGGGGCAACAGCATGGAAAGATGTCAATTCAGAAATTTCATAATCCGGATTCTGATCCTCTCTCCGCTCTTTTGCTCGGTCTCTGTATTTCGGCAGATCAGGCTCTTCCACCTTCTCCTCTTTACTGTAAAAACCAATGTAACAACATCATTACTTCTATACTATTCTCCTCGAGTAAAAAATAACTCAAATAATACCATGAAGCTAATTAACAAAAAAAAAAAAATTACAACGACGAAAAAAAAAAAACAGAAAAAGGGCGAAGAATAGAAATGGACAAGAATTTCATTTACATAAACAATCCCATATACGTTATAAACTAAAAATCAACTATAATGAAAGACCATAAAAAACACAGAAAGGGAGAAAAGTAGAAAAATGACGAGAATTCCACTCATAAAACAGCCCCAATTACGCTAGTTAACTAAAAGCTAATTATAATATAAACACAAAAAAAAAAATACAAAAGGGAGAAAAAATATCGACAATTGAACCGCAAAATCAAACAAGTAAAACATCATTAGTTAAAACGGAAAATATTGTAGAAGAACGCGTACTTTATCCGACGAGCTATCTTCTCTTTGTGATGACGCTTGTTCGACGACATTGGTAGACGAGGATTTGATGATAATATTGATGTTAACTTTATTTGATTCCGGAGATTGATTTAGGGTTTGAATTTAGGTATCCCTTTTCAATTTCGCGGTTAGGGCTATTTTTCAACGAAAAACTTCTATCAGTTCGTTTTAGAAGCCGGTGGACTGGGGGGTGTAGACCAGGGGTTCAGGTCACCAGGACGATCTATGTGGTGCTTGTTTGGCTAAGCTAAACTTAGCCCCTATTTCATCATTTTTTAAAAAATATATAGGGCCTGTTTGGTATGGCTTAAAATCCAATTAAAATTGAAAATATGGCCGTTATTGAGTCCCACCCATCTAATAAAAGTCAACAATAACGGCTCTATTTTCAATTTTAATCTGATTTTAATCTCTACCACACAACCTCATAATTTTTTTGGATAACGTGTAATTAAAATATATGAAATAATAATAATAATAATTCGAGAATATATGTAATTTTTTTATTACTGAAAGTTATTCTTTCAACAATAAAGGCTACTTTTTTACTTAGGGTCCGTTTGATAAAAATGTGAAAAATGGATGGAAAGAAAAGATTTTACAGAGAAAAGATTTTTCTAGAAATTGTTTTACTAGGAATTGTAATTAATTGTATTTGATTGGTATAATTTTTCATGAAAAATATTGAAAGTTTGGTGTCCGTTTGACTTCATTTTTTTTAGGAAAATTGTCCATTAAAGTGATAATGTTTTCTACCATTGGGTCTAGAATTTGTTTCAATTGCCAAAAAAATCATATCGAATATCATTCGTTTCGCTTTGTTTTACATGGAAATTTGCAATAAAAGTGAAAAAGATTTTACCATTGTGTCTAAAAAAACTTCCAATTGCAAAAATAAAAATAAAAATTGAAAAGTTGAAAAATATTTTCCCACCAAAATATCAAGAATTTATTTTCCTCAAAAAAGGTGGAAAATTTAGAAAGTTGGAAAATATTTTCTCGAGAAAATTTCGCTAATCAAACACTACAAAAGTTGGAAAATGAAAATTCCATTTTCCATGGAAAATTCGGTCTATCAAATGGAGCCTTAGTTTATTTGAACCACATTATTTTGGAAGAATGTATTCTACGATAGTAGATTGATGGAGAATGTATGGTTGAAAAAAAAGGAAAAGTTATTGATGTGATGGAAAATATTATTTTATTGAAAAATGTGTGATTGAAAATGAATAGAAAAATAAAAATGAAAATTTTAATATGTGCTAAACAGGGGCTACATAATTGGTTCAATTAAAAAATTTGATTAAAACAATTAATTTTAATATGTATTTCATAGAATTTATAAGTTATAACTTCTCAATCACACATGCCGCTAATTTTTATTAAGATATATTAAAAATATATTTTTTTCTAGACCAAACAGCACTTACATTCTGACAAAATAATAATAATAATTTAACTGTGTGGTTAAAAAAATTAAGCCCTTGTTTGAACCACATTTTAGGGGAAAAATGCATTTTAAAATTGTGATTTTGGAAGAATATGTGATTTAAAAAAAGGAAAAAATTTCGATTTATGTGTGATTGAAAATGAGTTTAAAAAATAAAATTTTGGAAAAATAGGTTCAAACAGGAGCTAAACGATATGATAAATAATTATTTTTTGTACAAATAATCCCGAGCCCATTTGGTAGAGATTAAAATCGAATTAAAATTGAAAAATTAGCCGTTATGATTGACTTTTATTAGACGAGTAGGACTCAATAACGATTATATTTTCAATTTTAATTGAATTTTAATAAGTACCAAACGAGCTCTATTGTTTAAGTAACATGGACCCAAGTACAGCATAAAAAGCATAATATGGGTTCAACTTGTTAACAGCGGAATTGGACAAAAATGACCCATTTGTACCCTTATTAGATTGGGGAATTGAGTTTCACGCGAGTAGTTAACAGCGGAAAGTGACCGACTGGGACAAAAATGACCATTTGTACCAACAAAGGTTGAAATAAGGATCTCACTGCCAAAAGTAGAAGGATAAGTCATCGATTCGCAAGATATGCAAACGATAAGTAGAGATAACAACAAAGCGGATTCAAAACGAACACGATAAGAAGATATGGTAATGGAACGGGTTCACGAGGGACAAGGGCAACGGAACGGGTTTGGGACAGGGCGGTGCCACTCCCCCACCCTGCCCTGCTCCGCCCACCCCACCTTAGACAGGGCAGGGGTTTGCCCGCATTTTCCGTCCCATTTATTTTTTTTTCAATTAACTAATTATTTATTTATTTATTTATTTTGTAATTAATCTTTTTTTATATTCTTCATGGGGCGGATTCCGACCCTGCCGCGCCGTTGGTGCGGGTTTTTTTGCCCCCCCCCCACATTCGGGACGGAACGAAATTTTTTGCCATCTCTAAGACTCTAACTATAAGAGACCATTTGTACAACAAAAACATGTAAATAAATTTGTTCGATTTGCCTGCTTGACTCTACTGAGAACTGAGTCGAGCAGCAGGTCAACCTCCGTTGTGATTGGAGCAACAAATGTGACATTCGCTAAGATACTAGGTATTTCTTGACTAAGCAAAAGGATTACAGGCACCTAATAAACTCTCCATAGAGATAAAAAGGAAGTCGGAGATACAATTCAGAAGTGGTCTTATAATCGTTACACCAAATCAACAAAACGTAGCAAATCAAGAAGGATTTCGATTAGCCTCTGACCAGAAACCATACTCTCCCTAGGGTGTGGCTTAAATGTTATCCGACGCCACGCTTTGATCAATAATAGCAATATACTGTATCTCGTCAGCCAAGTATGGGGAATATGCGAGCGATATGCTCCAATGGAATACCGTCAACGGCACTTTTCTTGAGATCCGGATGGTTGAATTCAGTGTTAGGAAGAATAATGAGTTGGCCCTTATCCTGACTTTTCTCCATAGCCCAGCCAGAGTTGGCAACATGATGCTCAATGAACTTGTCCAGAGACAGACCTTCAATATTGATGGCCTGTGAAATATCCATCATCAATTACAAGAAGCACAAGCTAAATTCACAACTAAAACCAACTTGAAAAAGTAGCTAACTGAGAGGGTAAACAGAGAAGCCTATATCACTTTTGCTACTTGAGAAAGCTAGTCGAGAGCTTTCTCCAGGCACTAAAAATTATTACTAAGAACTTGGCAGGAAAATAACTATCAGGACAGAAAACCATACCTCGGCAAGAACAGATCTCGGAACCCTCTGGTAAGTCAGTGACAGTACGTGAATTGCATAAGCCTGAACAGCTTGTTCAAACCCTGAATTTTACATGCAACTTTATTAGATGTACGTACTGTGCATGTTCCACAGCAGAATGCAGCAAACAACATAAAGAGTTCCAGGAAGTAATCTGTGCTGTTTGTCCCAGGCAACAGAGGAGAGGAAGACAATAGCGAACCAAGATTTATCTTATCTTTCCCAAAATGAAAATATCAACCAGCAATTTCCTAATACCGCAAGTTAACTCCACATATCATAATGAAAATGGATTCATCATTGCATTTAGACTCACAATTAGTAGAAAAGCAAACGGAAATGAAATGCCTCCATCAGTCACGCATTAATCATCTCTCTTCTTCTTCTTTTAATAAAATAGCCTTCACAAAAATAAGCGCTCCTTGTCATATGACAAAAAACTTGGAAGTTATAGTGTGTCAAGGGTTCATAGTTACAGCCTCCCTCTGCCCCAAAAATACATACAGGCAATCAATCAGGTGTGAATACAAACCTCTATGAAAGATTATCTATTACGAAAATCAGAATGCATCTCTATAGTCTCCACTTACATCGGTTCATCATCTATTAACCCAATTCTTAACTTCCACAAGTCCTTTATGTTACAGACTTAGAACTTTGAGAAAACAGATTACTTCAAATGAACTTAACATAGACACCAACACCATGCAGTACACAATCAATGAATTTGGATGCGGGGACAAAACAAGCAACACTAGATATTTTGGAAATACCTGGTACAGCATCTACTATGTGGCGGCTCTTAGCTGCTTCGTCCCAAAACTGGCGGAACCTGGCTGTCTGAAGATGAAAACGTAGGAACATAATGAGATCTTTGTCTTATCATATGCCAATTCAGATATTCAACCAAAGTACTTTATTTCAAGAACTAAAGAATATGCAGTCCAAAAAATACCTCCAAGTAGTGTGAGAGAACGATGAGAGTCTTAAACTGTTCTTCCATTTGCTGGTAATTGCAATAAGCAAAGAGAATCAATCAGAGGAAAGTGAAAAGAGTGTCTCAATTGTAAGAAATGTTTAACTAAAACTAGACTGAAACCAATGCTATACAAAACTTGCACAAGACTGATAAGCAAATCAAAATTGCATTAATACTGGAATACAAGCATGTACATGTGAGGCGTGAAAAACTATCTGACCATGCATGTCTTCTAAAAAGCCAAGAAAAGACGGCAATCTCAGTCCATAAAAATGTCATATTTATTGGGGAAAAAAATTCAACATTGTGAAAAATTCATTTTCTCCATAAATAGCTCTAAAGTAAAGTGGACTTTTTTGTTTGTGGCAATCTGTAAAAAGAATGGTGCCCAATAGTTTTTGACTTGGTAGGTTTATTATATAATAAAAGCTATAATATGTTATATCTGCTCTAATTCTTCATTCTCATCCAGAAACCAGTGGACTTGAAATGCTCATTCACATGGTAGAATGAATAGCATAGAAATTATCAAGACTGCTATTTGCAATGAAGAAATTTTCTAACATTTCACATTTAAACACAATTTTTGCCGATTCACAAACAAAAAAATTTACAATGCTAAGGCCATTTTTGGTACAGCTTAAAATCCAATTAAAATTGAAAATATGACCATTATTGAGTCCCACCCGTTTAATAAAAGTCAACAATAACGACTAATTTTTCAATTTTAATCCAGCGAACACGCCCTAAGTCTGACTCTCTTAATCAGCCAGTACTTCAAGAATATCTTTAGAAAGGCAATATGCCTAGATTATGAGCAAAGTCAACTGTACCATTTGGTTGAAGGACAAGGCCTATAGCTGCTGCTGTGCAGTTACAAACTCATCTAAGGCGCCAATAATCCACAGCTACAAAATTCCTAAAATTTAACATAGTACTTGTTAAAACAACTTTTGCTTTGGAGGGATGCAATTGGAAGTTGTCAATAATCAGATGCAATTTGAATTGAGTCATTTCTAATCCTATTTCTGACTTCCCAATTATTACCAAACAACAGTCCCTCTATTTCATTAATTCTCATTTGCATTGTGAATGGTATTGGAAAATGATATTCACTGTCATTCCTAAACTGTAGCTTGACATTGCTTAGTGCAATAACCGGCAATAATAAAATAGGCACTAATCTTCAAATGCATTAATTACAAAAAAAAAAAAAAAAGAGGGGCAATGAAGCAGTTCTACAAAAATTCTTGAAAGTACCCAAAAATACTATCAATTATAGGATTAAAAGTTTACAATCACGAGACATGTGACGAGAATCAGTGAAGTACCACTCTTTCCGGGATTAAAAAGAGACAAAGGCTGAAATCGGGTGCTGGCATTGCCATTAGAGCCTGCTCCAAATAAAATTAAAATCAAACAAACCACACTAAAATATAAAATTGAAGCACAAACCAAAAAAGCCAAATATATTAATACTTGTTTCCTACATAAATGTACCTTGATCAAAATGCGAGCAACAATTTGAGTACTCATTCTCTCTGGCTCAAACTACATTAACGGATACATAAAATTAGAGATTTGTATGGAATTAGTGGAAGTACTTTTATAGACTTTCATTTTTAAATTTTCATTGACTTTTGTAGAATTCAAAAGATTTTTGAAGACTTTCATTTGAAATAGAATTTACGTGGATGTAGTGCAATACTGTGAAATTATCACATATGAGGTGATGAATTCTCCTTTCCTTCCCTTTCCCCCAGTATAATAAAAAATATTTTAAAAAGAATAAAAACTCAAGATCTTAATTAAATAAATATACATATAAAAAATAAATTCAATATTCAATATTATTAATATAATATACCTTTAAAGAATAAAAGAAAAAAATATATATTTAAATTTAATTATAAATTAGTCTATATAAAATTTTATAATTTAATCAAAAATATATATTTTCCGGAAAAAAATGAATGAAAAAAGAAAAAAAAAAGTTATAAGAATACAATTTAATTCTTTAATAAAAAATAGAAATAAACAAGAAGAAAGATAAAAAGAAAAATATAAACTAATATAATCAATTGAAACAAATAAATTTTAATCATATAGAAATATTGAAAAAAAAATACATATTAATTTCTTTTCTCTTTTTGTGAAAGTTGTCAAAATCAAAATGATTAATAAGAAAGAAATTTTGGGATTTTATTTTAGTACTTTCTGCTTAAAAGTTAATAGCAAAATAGCATTGAGCCTTATAAAATTATCTAAAATTCAAAAAAATTTGAATACCCAAATCAGAGACTTCTAAAAAGTTTTGAATAAGCCATGATTTTTAGAGACTTTTTTTTAAAAAAACGTTAAAACTAAATAAAGAGAGAAAATTAAAGAACTAACCTGGTAGAGACGAAGAAGGCAGAGATTTGCACTCAAACTGTACGTTTGTGAAGAGACCTAATTTTTCCAGTTCAAAAATTCATACGTTTATTAAATTAAAATCCCAATAAACATACACATAAATACAGACAGACAAAGAAACAAACGAGCAAACTGCAAACACACATGTATAAAAGTACCTGTTCATTCACGTAGTTTTCGAGATCGGGAAGGATGTCCGGGTTGTAAGGATTGACGGCGACGAGTTGCTCCACCGTGTACGACATCGCCGATGGCTGCTGCTTCTGATTAGGTGTTGAACTAGCCATCTCTCGCCCCATTCTCTCTCTATATCTATATGTATGTATATATGATTTTGTAAATTCAAAGAATGCAAAGAGAGAACGGGCATTTGGCTGTGGTACTGAGGCTGCTTTAGGGCTGAGGGGTTGGAATGGGTACAGCGTGAAATGACTAATCTACCCTCCCCTTCAGTTTTTCCGAAAAATCATTTATTTTAGAAAAATGATAGCTGAGGCACCAACCTATGGAAGTGTAGCATGTAGTCCTCAACCTAATATTTTGATAACCTCGTTTCCAAATATTAACCTTTTGTACTATTTGGATCCTCAGTGATTTTGCCCTTTCTATAGGGTGTATTTGAACCACATTATTTTAAAAGAATGTGTTTCCCCTTATAAAAACGAGCCTCCACATCATCACCCCACCTATGTCACCACGTAAGCAAAGGGCCCCACGCGTGTAGCACCGTCATCAGTTGGGATGGCAGAAGTCAACAAAAATTGTAATGGTCTGAGGCTCCCTGAGGAAGCCAGACACCGGACTTACTGAAGCCCCTTCCCCAGAGGTCCCTCAACAAGACCAGACCCTAATACCAACAGGTCGGCGTCGTTCCCTTACGTCATAGATTCGAAGATCTCTCAGAAATGATTGACGAGACGAATAATAAAGGGATGTCAGCGTGTTAGCCCACTTGGACGGCGAGACCCATGCCTAAAGCATTAACTGCCTGGAAGCGACAATGATGTGAGGTTTCGGACGTTGCGATTTAGCCACGTATCTATGGATCCAAGGGCATTTAGCCGGTTAAAAACAGTATAAATAGGCTGACTTTGTAATAAGAAAGGGGGAATTCAATAAAAACAGGGAATGTCTTCATTCTCGGAAAAAAGAGAGATTAGAGAAGATTTACACACTTTGTTCTTTACATGCTTTGCAAACACAATAATAAATATATCAAGATTCCAACACAAACACCGTTTTATTACGTCTATCCTTCCACATATTCCATTACAAAGAAGAGATTAATTCCCTATTGTCCTGAGAAGGTGATCATTGATAGCGCGATCGCCAACCCAAAATATTGTCGGAGCCCGAACAACTTTTGTCTCTTGCCGAAAAGTGCCTCCCGCGTTCATTTAACCCCAACTATCGTCTTTATGCCGGTAGAAACGCGCCGAATCCGTACTTGACGTGACAAGAGTGGGCCCGACATCTGTTGAGTCCATTTTTTGAGGTCAACAGAATGTATTGTGAAATAGTAGAGTGACGGAGAATGTATGGTTGAAAAAGAAGGAAAAATTATTGATGTAATTGAAATTATTATTTTTATTGAATAATGTATGGTTGAAAATGAGTAGAAGAATGAAAATTTGTAGCAAATGGAGGCTTGATTACTGCCAGTTGTTTGTATTACAATCAAACATTTTCGACATCCCAATTGGGGTTGAGTTGAAAAAATGTGGTCGAGTTGACGATATTAGGGTAAATCAAGTCAACTCGACGAGTTGAGTTGAAAGAATGAGATCAACTTGATCACACTGGACTACATCGTCCCAGCTCGACCCTTATGAATCTCAAATAGTCAAACTGGGAGAAACTCAATTGGGTAAAAACTTCGAGCACTTTGTCAGTCAACAATTCACTATAAACAATTCTTTAACTTACAATCTACCAGATTAGACGACGACACATACTATCTTATCTTTTAACTGCAATTCCTACAGCTCTTCTGGATTATGTGCTTTTGCACCAATTCCCAATTGTAATTTCCAAAGCTCTCATGGATTCTGTTCACCTGAAGCTACTCCTAACTTTGTGGAATCGTCAATCTCCTGTGGATGCACGAAGAATACCCCGTTTTTCACGAACTGGAATTCCAGTCACCTTTCCTTAATTTTCAGCAGCTCGGCAGATATGGAGGAAGTAACAGTTTGGTATTTGGATTATGTATCAATGTTTTTCTCATCAAAAGTCAATTATAGGACGAAAGTTGAAGCCAAATATATGAAGAAGATCTCAATGCTCAACCTTATGAAATATGTTATATGGCTTTTGGATATTTATAGGTATGTTATGGAATGAATGTGCCTGGCAAAAAGCCTTTAAAAAATGAATTAAAAATTTTTCGGACAACAATATCGCTCGAGTGAAGGCGTCACACGACAGTCTAACAAAAATCTGCATCGTTTGTTTAATTCTTTTCCCATTCTCGAACCCTGAACTAAAAATCATATTTTTGACAAATTGCACATTACTCCTTAACATTTTACAACATTTAAACTTTCGTCCTTTTTGTTTACAGAATTGTCAGTTACAGATAAAAACCCAACACAGCTATTTCTTGGTATTTATTCGTTGCTTGACAATTCTTATGCTTTCATTCTAGTTCAAAGAATAAATTCTATTTTTTAAGTGAGATTCTTCAGAAATGGAAAACGGGAGAGCTACTAGAAGAAGATATTGTATTTTCTTTCCCCCTTTTTCCATATTTTTGGCGAAATGATAACAGCTAGTTAAGCGTTTGTAAATTTGTTTATACGTTTCCGGATGCCTCATATACCTGAATTTGAATGGGTGGGCTTTATATGATCTAGTGTGTATAGAGGGCCATACTTGAGGACCAGTGGCCCATTTATACTTACTAGACATGGATCAACGCATTTCAGTGTTTAAAAAACAATATTAAAATTAAAATAATAAATCGGAGCAGAAAATGGGGGTGCCTCCCGAAAATTCGACGAGAGGGGGATGGTAATGGCTAATCCAATCCCGCCTCAACTCGTTGGCATCCCTAACTGAATGTAGAGTTAGCCTAGTGTACAATTTGTACTAATAAAGGTTGACACGTGATAATTAGAGAAAATGTATAATATTGGCACTTAACCAATTACTTTGATAGCAAGTTAGTTTTTAGCCTTTTATTATATATGGCATGTTTGATAGGCTAAATTTTTTATAAAAGATGGAAATTATTTTACCATTTTCCATTTTTTAGTCTGTTTGATAGGAAATATTTTCTTGGCAATTGATTTTCTGACCATTTATTCCATCCAAACGAGGAATTCATTTTCTTACTCTCAAGCTAGTTTTTTGTTTTCTTGAAAGGGGAGAAAAACTCATACTTTCCCTTTCTTTTTCACCTCTCATCTTCCTCTTATACTCTCTATTCTCCCATGGCCAAAGTTAGAATTTAACACCCAAATGCCAAATTTATGCAAATAAAAATGCTTTAATTAAAAAAACTTTTGCAAACCCAGATACCAAATATCAAAAATCCCAAATACCAACAACGAATATTCAGGGACAAACCCAACAATGAAATTCAGTCCGGACGAACGTTGATCGGTCAACGCCGACAATTAGAGATAGTAAGAGCGATGTCGTTTATTAATATTTAATTAAATAATATTAAATAATTATATGTAAATGCACTAATAGATCAGGCTTCAAACAAGGTTTAAACGTGTTATTGCAACCCAAGCCAAACAAAGTGAATTAATTAGCTGAGATATAACCATCGATGAATAGTAAAATAATTAAAAGTGAAATCATATAAAAATAATAATTATTTATCAATCAATCACAAATATGTAATCATATCTTAATTGATTCACTAACCCCCACCACTCATCATTATAAAAATCCTACTTTTTTCCTCCACCGTTACCTCTTGACCATACCACCAACCAGTTGATACATACAGTCCCTGTATCTCTATCTCTTCCTGCAAAAACTGTACAAAATCAAATTTTACTTATGGTGTGTTTGAGCCACATTATTTTGGAAGAATGTATTATGAAATAGTAGATTGATGGAGAATGTGTGGTTAAAAAAGAAGGAAAAGTTATTGATGTGATGGAAATTATTATTTTATTGAATAATAAGTAGTTGAAAATGAGTAGAAGAATGATAATGAAAATTTTAATGTATACCAAACAGGGGCTTATACTACTTTCTCTCTCAAGCTCACTGTGCAACTGACTACACGTAAATTCTTGAAGGGATGCTTGAAACTGCGAAATACTTGATCGATGCCGTCAGCCCAAGTGGTTTCGACTCCAAGTCTACCGTCGACTAGGTCACCAGCCACTGCTAGGAACTTCACTCAATTACTGCCATTATTAAAGGTAAAAGTAGATATTGGCCCAATTTTAAAAAAAAAAAAAAAAGAAAGAAAGAAAGAAAGAAAAAAAATGACGGGAGATGGGATGAAGAAGACGAACCAGACTGCTGGCGATGTAAACTCCCAAACTGCNTACTCACACGTAGTTAGTGGTGGCAAAAAAGCTCGGCGGCTCGCACAGCTCGGGCTCGGCCCGTAAAAAGCCCGAGCCGGGCCCGGCTCGGGCTCGGTCTAACCGAGCCAAGGCTCGGGCCGAGCCCCATTTTGGGGCGTCGGCTCGAGCCCGGGCCGGCCCGTGGCCCGGGCGAGCCGGCCAAATTTTAAAAAAAAAAAAAAAGAAAGAAAGAAAGAAAGAAAAAAAATGACGGGAGATGGGATGAAGAAGACGAACCAGACTGCTGGCGATGTAAACTCCCAAACTGCTCCGACGATCCAGCGGAGCCCAGCATCTACAGAAGATCAGGCCAGGATCTTCGAGAAAAAAATAGATTATTCGATAAACTCACGCTAACTCGTCAAAATTCAAATGAAAAAAGAGAGATTCCTAGAGTTTCCATTGATTCAAACATTGTTTCGTATCAACGGGATATAAATAGATGAAGAGGAGAAAGAGAGACTAAAAGCCATCCCGGAGCCTTGACCAGCAAAAACAAAAATAAGCATAGAGAAGAACTCAGCAAGCGTAGCCTTGAGTGCATCGGGGTTGCTTGCTTCAACAGGCATCCCAATAAATCAACATCTTCAATTTCCCTTTTCTGCTTGAGCTATATTAGGAGCTCGAGCTTGCAAATGAAAGGCTTTCTTTGACTTCTCTTTTGTTCACTCTCCCTTCCCTTTAGTAAAAAGGTATATGGGTTTTGCATGGGGCACACATATTTGTTGGTATTTGGGATTTTTGATACTTCTTGGGTGGTTAAAATCTCCAATTTCCGTGGTTTGATTTAGGGTCGCGGAAAATGATTACACGAATGTTTTTTAAGTTGGAAGATTTCTTAGCAAAATTCTGGGTTACAATTTCCATGGAAAACAAAGCTAATCAAACATCAAAAGATGAAAAATTTCAACATTTTTCAAATGGAAAATTATATCAATCAAACACAATTAATTGACAATTCCCATTAAAACAAGTTCTACGCAATTCAATTTCCTAAAATTCGTTTTCTTTCCACCCAAATTCTATTTTTGCAATCAAACGAACCCTTAGTAATAAAAATACTACTTGATGATGGAGTTTGTCTAAATATCTACTGAGTCGTTCTATGATTTTTGCATGTCTAACTTTATGAAATTAAATTTTATTTCTCGACTTAGACTGATGCTCATTCGAGCAATGCGTGTTTTTATGGAAAGCACGTGACAATCTAATTAAGCCCCTATTTGAAAATCATATTTTTGGGGGAAAAAAGTTTTGGATAGTAATTTTTAGGAGAATATGTAGTTAAAAAGTAAAGAAAACTTTTAGTTTACATGCAAGGTATTTTAATGTGTGAATATATTGCTGAAAATGAGTATGTAAAAAATGAGTTTGAAATATATGATTGTCAAACATAGGCTAATATTTAGACGTTTTGTCATTGAAGATTGATTGTGTGACTACACTGAAAATTTGAAGACTAACTTTTAATCATCGAAGTTAAAGACCAATTGAACATTAAATTAGGGGAGATGCTACATGTACATTATGGATCACATAACGGTGTTTCACCGTACAAACGTCACAGTGCATGCTGTAATTGTATGGGAAACCAGGTGCGCCCCCCAATCGGGGGGCGCCACATGTACATTATGGACACCATTATGTGATCCATAATGTACATGTAGCATTATTCATAAATTAGTGGTGCAATGGTTATGCGTTGCACATGGTTTTTAGTAATGTTTGTGTTTTATTTTTGTTGTTAAGGAAAAAGTTGGCACTAAGACAAGAAATCCTTATTTCCTTATCGTCGTTATTATTTACATATTTCGTGAGAATCACTACTATTTATCTTTATAAATCATTTATAAATTTATGAAACGAAAGTTGAAAATTTTCAGATTGAGAATGAATAATGATGGTGTTAGAAATATGAGATGGGATAAATTTCACACAATGCCCATGTGTTGAGAATAATTTGACAAAATTTCTTAGCATGCGAATGCTCAACTTAGCAAATATTAATGTCAATGCCAAATCGATGCAAAAAGTTGTCGATTTTTCGTCAAAAGAGTAACTAACTTCGGTGTGAGAGTTGAATCGATCACTAACCTTATCTTTTGAGTGGAAGAGCTCATTATTCGATATTTTTTTATCGATTTATAAAAACTTTTAGTTCTTGATGTTGATTACTAATGTTCATAAAAATAAAAATAAACTATTATATCCTAAATCACTAACCTTCTCTTTTGAGTGACAGAGCATATTATTCGATTATTATTTTTTTTTTTTATCGATTTATAAAAACATTTAAGCTCTTGATGCAGATTATTAATATCCTTAAAAATCAAGACAAACAATTCTATCCTATATTGTCCACCAAAGTGGAGAGGAAAATAGTTTTTCTTCCATAGTAAATTAAAGATTCGTTTGACATGATTTTTGCTTTTACTTTTATTTCATGTAGAAGAACTTTTAAAATAGTTATCTTAATTTTTATTTGAAAACTAATTTTTAAAAGTACTTCCTATTTCAGAAATGATTTTAGAGGAAATTACAATGAATCAGCTTCTTCTAAAAATTTATCTAACTACCAGAAGCATTTTTATAAAATTAATTAAATAAGTCCGAAAGCAGCTCTTTTGTCTCAAAATCACCTCTAGATTTCTTAGAAATCACGTCAGACGGGCACCCTAACAATTCAGTTATTTAACCAAAATTCATACTTGAATACCGAGGAAAAAGTAGAAATTAAGAGTCTAAATCTTGTTGGAGGACGGGACTAACTAATATTTCCGAATCACTTATTGACTCGATTCATAGAAGTTCGACTTAGGCCTAACTTTTGCCCTGTATTTATAGGTCCAGGGGCCAAACATGCGATCTTTGCAAGTTAATCGAAATTGAAATGTAGGCTTGCCAACCCTATGGACAGACTTGGAAACTAGCACTAATAAATTCAATAAAGCGAAACGAAAATTTCAACCCCGTTGGACCATATATTTGAAACGATCATTACCAATCTTGATGATTGGGTTAATAGGGCCCGAGCATTGACACTGGTTCGTTCATTGAAAACCCTAACCTTAGCACCCACCACCTCCTCCACCCTATTTTTACATTTAGGACATGTTTGAGACCTTTAATTTTTCCTAGAACTAAGAATTCTTTTTCCGTTTTCTAGCTTTTGACTTGTTTGATAGTACAAATTTCCCATGTAAAGTTTTTTTTTTTTTTTTTTTTACTTTCTCTCACACGTTCACATTTTCCCTGATTTTGTTGAAATTGTTTTCCCA
>CAIGRQ010177990.1:0-10380 GCA_903798375.1 Fraxinus sp. D2006-0159 | reverse complement strand
AAAAAAAAAAAAAAAAAAAATCCAAGTTAGTCGACTTAATAATGAATGAATTAAAAGACAGAACTCCATCATCACCCTGTCCCTTCTACAGTAATTAAATAAAAATGAACTTATACATCAGGAAAAAAATAAAAATAAAAAAATCTTAACTCTTTGTATTTTACGTGCTTTCTTTTAGGATTGACTTATAAGATAGACCTAATGGTGAAAAAGAGAGATTAGAACGATCAACCGTCCACGTTGGACCTCTGAATGAAAGAATTAACAACATTCTTTTAACATAAATTTCGAGTCAAGAATTTTTACTTGAATCGATGAATTTCAATATCTTTCTATGTGGTTGAATAACCTTACATTTCAAACACCAAAATCTATATTTTTTTGTTTTCCAATGGTCCCAATCACAATAGAAGGAAATTATTATCCACGACCAAAGTATCTAATTTTGTGAGTTTTCATGCAAAAAATGTGACAATTTCAATTTTGGTGATACGAATTTCACCATATTTGTTGCCATCTCTTTCTTTTTGTCCTAGACAATTATTAGAGATTATGTGGGAGAGTTAAGGGAGGTTAGAGGGAGTTGTAAGTTTCAATTTCAAGTTCAAACAATTTCTTCATAACCCTTTTGCTATCTTGTGAATTGGGTTATTCCACATGGATGACCCATAACCTGTATTATCCAACCCAACATTTATACATTCCTTAGTAATAACTTCTTGTGCGCTCAGTGAATAGAATTCTAAACCTAGAATACTAGGTAGACTATGTCAATGCTTGGGACTGATTTGTAAAGCTTCTTCAACCATTGCAAAATGGGTAATTATATTCAAGTCACAATTTTTATTTCTTGCACCATATTTAATTGTACATAAAGTTCTTAATCTTTGTTCACTATAGCATTTATGTCCATAACGATTTTTTATATCGTTCTTATCCTCAAACTTTCCATTAGTTAACATATTTTGTATTTGATAATAATTTAATGTTTAAAATTCCATTGAAATTACGTAAAATAGCTTATTTTTTCATCATATTTTTAATAAATAAATAAATAAAAAGTGTGAAAAAATATTTATCATATATTTCGAAGTATGAAAACCAAATATTTTGATATAAATCATCATAAAAAAACGAGACGTACTCATTAATGGAAGGTTGAAGATAAGAATTTGACGGAAAAAAGTTAAAAGAAGAAATTACTACAACGAACAAAAATTGAGGAACTTAATTGCAATTAAAATGTGGTGTATGTGACAATATAACAACCCTCGCAAAATAAATAAAAAAAAAAAAAAAAGCAATACAAAAAAAAAAATATCTATTATTTAATCATGGGATAAAGATTTTCATGGGTGATACCCTTGCTTTTTTCCCTGTTTGATTGGGCCCATTTTTCATGGAAAATGGAAAACCTTTTCTATTTCCACTCAAAATGTGTTGTTCGATACAAAAAATTTTCTTGGCATTTGCAATTCTTGGATAGGCTCACACGGTTGCATTTTCAATGATTTTGTGGAAAACTAATTCCCACCCAGGTTTATGTCTTTTGCTTAATTGTTTTTTATTTTTTATTTTTGGTTTTTGCAATGTAAATAAATTCTATCCACAATTGTGAAAAAAAAAATCCCTTTAATGGACAATTTCCATGAAAAATAAAACCAAATGAACACAAAAAAATTCAAAATTTCAACATTTTTCAGGTGTCAATCAAACATAATTAATTACAATTCTCAGTAAAACAATTTTTAGTCAATTCAATTCCCTGAAATTCATTTTCTTTCCACCCATTTTCCACATTTGCAATCAAACGGAAGAGAAATTTGGCAGTCAAGTTAATTTTGTTACTCACTGAAATGCAGCTCTAGACCTACTGAAGAATGTGGAAGTAAAAGCCATAATAGGACCCCAGGATTCAATGCAAGCAAACTTCCTGATTGATCTTGGAGACAAAGCTCAAGTTCCCATTATCTCATTTTCAGCAACAAGTCCTTCTCTTTCATCAATTCGAAGTCCATACTTTATTCGTGTAACTCAAAAGGATTCATCTCAAGTAAATGCAATTAGTGCAATTGTTAAAGAATTTGGATGGAGAGAAGTAGTGCCCATCTATGTCCATAATGAGTTTGGAGAAGGGATCATACCTTTTCTGACAGATGCCCTGGAAAAGGTCAGTGCTCGTGTTCCTTACAGAAGTGTCATTCCTTCCATGGCCACAGATGATCAAATTGTTGCAGAGCTTTACAAGCTGACGACGATGCAAACTCGGGTTTTCATTGTCCACATGCTGAACCCTCTCGGTTCCCGGCTGTTCACCAAAGCAAAACTGCTTGGAATGATGGGTGAAAACTATGCATGGATTATAACTGATGGCATCACAAATGAAATAAAGTCAATGAATACTTCTGTCATAGAGTCTATGCTAGGTGTAATAGGTGTAAAACCTTACGTTCCAAAAACGAAAGAGCTTCATGAGTTCACCACTCGATGGCAGCGAGGCAATCTAATTCTTAATCCTGAATTAAACATTTATGGGCTCTGGGCTTACGATTCTGCAACAGCACTCGCCATGGCAATAGAGAAGGCAAGACTTACAAATGATAAGTTTCAAATGTCTAATGTTCCTAGAAATGCAACGGACCTTGAAAGGTTTGGAATCTCTAAAGATGGTCCGGAGCTCCTCCAAGCACTATCAAATACCACATTCAAAGGCCTTTCTGGAAATTTTCAATTGCTCGATGGGCAACTCCAGTCATCTCCTTATGAGATAGATAATCTAGTTGGGCATGGGGCTAGAGTGGTAGGATATTGGACAAAAAAAAGTGGAATTGTTAAAGAACTGAAATCCTCAAATACAAAGAAATATTCCTCTTCCAAGAACAAGTTTGGATCAATTATATGGCCTGGTGACACAACATCGCCTCCCAAGGGAAAGATATTAAGAATAGGAGTACCAGTGCAGGTTGGTTACCATGATTTCCTTCAAGGTTCTTCGAATTCTTCATCTATCTCCACAAAAGTAAAAGGATACTGCAAAGATGTCTTCGATGCAGTAATGGAAAAATTGCCATATGGCGTACAATATGACTACTTTCCATTTGAAACATCCGACGACGACAGCGCTAGTTACAATGAGTTGGTCCATCGAGTGTACCTAGGAGTAAGTCTCTTAATCCCCTTGCATGTAACTAGAAAAATCACTTTGTAACTAATGTATCACACATTTTTTCACACAAACATGCTGCATTTCTTTTTTAGAATCTCAACCAATAATGTAATTCTAATTTTTTCCTGATTAATCGACAGAAATATGATGCTGCAGTTGGAGATATAACAATTTTAGCGAATAGATCTCAGTATGTGGATTTTACTCTGCCATACATAGAATCTAGTGTTTCAATGATTGTGCCTATCAAGGATAACAAGGGGAAAAACGCTTGGGCATTTTTGAAGCCATTAACATGGAAACTCTGGTTGACAAGCTTTTGTTCATTTGTGTTCCTCGGATTTGTGATTTGGCTTCTTGAACATCGAATAAATGAAGATTTTAGGGGGCCACCTTTACATCAAGTTGGAATGATATTCTGGTTTGCCTTCTCAACCATGGTCTTTGCACATAGTAAGTTCTCCATACTCCAACTTACAGTCAAAGTAGTTGAAAAAATCTAATAGAAATGTACAAGCCTCAAAGCTTTTCTTAAAAAACAGGTTGATCTGCAAGGCTTAATTGATCTGGATAAGTGAAACCTCAAAGACTTTTTATATTGGTAGTTAACATATTTGGTTGGAGGGCTAGACGAAAAGTTTATTATGCCCCTATTTGACAACCATTATTTCAAAACTCTTTATTCTACATACTCATTTTTTACCACATTCACACAATAAAATATTCTGCACGTAAACACGAAACTTTTCCCTTTTTTTTAACCATAAATTCTCCAAAAATTCACTATTCAAAACATTGTTTTGAATAAATAATGGCCATCAAACAGGGGCTATATATCATGCTCTTCTGCTAATGAGAACAAAACATAATTTTATCTTTGAACTGGATTGTATATACAATTTTGATACTGATGATTCACATTAATTTTTTTGTAGAGGAGAAGATAATAAGCAACTTGGCTAGGCTTGTGCTGATCATCTGGTTCTTGGTGGTTCTTATACTAACCCAAAGTTACACTGCCAGTCTAACATCAATGTTGACAGTTCAGCAACTCCAGCCAAACATTGCTCAAAATACACCATGGTTCAGCCTACATATAAGACTGATGGTTTTGCTTTTGTGTGTAACCCCTCTCTCTCTCTCTCTAACCCCTCTCCACATTTCATTGTGCTGAGTTTACTTATTTGTAACTTTTTGACTTTCAGGTTTTCCCTATGGGTTCTCCTCTAGTACCTGACGTCTCAAGAGCAATATTAAATGTGACCGAGGGAGAGAAGATGACGGAAATCGAAAGAAAATGGTTTGGGGAAAAATCTGAATGCCCAGATTCCAGCACATCACTTTCGTCCAACAACAACAACCTTGGGCTTGAGAGCTTTTGGGGACTTTTTTTAATAGCTGGAATAGCCGCAGTTTCTGCTCTTATAATCCGTGTCATTTTGTTTCTACATGAACACTGGAATGTCTTACGGTGCTCTGATCCCGATTCCTCAATATGGAGCAAAATAGTAAAGTTACTTCGACGTTTTGACAATAAAGATCTCAGTTCTCATACTTTCAGGAACATTGGACTGACAGAGAGAAACATCTGCGACGGTAACTGCATGGAGAGATTAGAGAAAGTCTCATCCCATGGTAATTTCCCACAAACTCCACAAAGCTTTTCTTTAAATACTTTTCCACATATCAACTATCCACCAAATCCAACCTTCTCGAACCGTACAGAACAATATTTAAGTCCTCCACAAGTGCAAGTGAATCCAGTGGAGAATGAGATGATAAATTTGCAAGCAGAAACAGTTCATGTGGTTGAACCTGAAATTGAGCTTGTGAATCCAAATCAAGATTTGCACGACTGCAGGATCCACAAATGAAAATCATTGAGTTGGTGTCTACTTGTTTATCTTAACCAATGGGAGATTAATTGCCATCTTGTATTTAATTGGGAAATCTTATGGATGTCAAAAAATAATAATATTACTAATTTCATATGAATGTCAGAATATTCGTCATCCCTTTTTTTTCCCCTAGTCTCCTACATCTTCTAAGAATATTTGACAAGTGTATTTTACTCACGGGTTTTATATTATTTTAACTTAATTTTTGGCTGGATTCCATGAGTATGGAACGTTTTTAATTTGTTTATTAGTGTTGTTTTATAAATTTGATGAGGTGGAGTAATTGATTGTCAAAATGGAGAAAATAATGGCTGGAAATCACGGCACCACTTTGAAAGCAACAGACAAATAGAGTTATAGCGTCGTGGCGCCACTGGTTAATTTGAGGCGGTGCTGCGGCGCCGCCTAAAGATGGAAGAGGGTGCATTTTTCAGCCCATTTTGAAGCCCACAAGAAACCATACATCTTGCATAAATGTGGGGTCCACACATTAAGCGGTACAAGATTTGACTTGATAATTCGAGAGAAAATCAAAAGGACGAAAAACAATAAATCAAGAGCTAGGGTTTTGAAATCGACATCTCAATTCAAAACTTGTTAATGTACTCAATCCAAGTTTTTTAGTTTTTATTCCATTATTATGAGTAGCTATGTTCTCAATTAAGGTAAACAATGTAACCTTCTGAGACTCACTACAATAAACATAGTTTTTAGCAACGTTCAAAAAACGTTGTCGAAATCATTTTGCAACGTTTTTGAGTATTTTGCAAATTTCGATATTGTAGTAGAGTAAAAGGATACGTTTACGTTTTTTGAATGTTGCTAATAACCTTTTGCAACGTTTTTTGAATGTTGCCAATAACATTTTTGCAACGTTTTTTAAATGTTGCTAAAAACTTTTTTGCAACGTTTTTTTAAATGTTGCATATACTTATATTCTTATTTTTTGCAAAATTTCTTCACCGTTGCCATTAGTGTATGAGCAACATTCAGTCATTCACTAAACGTTGCCATTTCCTACCTTTTTTTTAAAAAAAGAAAAATTACTACATATATTGTTATATTTAATTATATTATTTTACATATATCAAACTCATTTCACAATAGCTTTTAAATTTATTTATGCAATAACAATAAATAATAAATTTGTCATCACAAATCATTTTCTTACAACCCTCTTAGAAAAAATAAAATTAATTGTATAAAAAAGACAATGTAAAACTAGAGCTTATGTACAAATTAAATTAACAAAAACGATAAGAGTGCAGAAAATGTGGCAAAACTACAGATATCAATGCTACCTCGTGTTCAAATTCATAAAATTAATTGTATAAAAAAGACAATTTAAAACTAGAGAAATTAAATTAACAAAAACCATAAGAGTATAGAAAATGTGTCAAAACTACATAGATCAATGCTACCTTTTGTTCAAATTCAAAGGTGTTTGGTAAGCCTTCTGTCCTTTCAAGTAGGCTCTTTTGCAATGTGTGGGGTCTCAGAAGGATCACACAATCTCTCAAACCAGGAAGACTCTGCTGAAGAATTGCGCCTTTGTGTATGTGAACAAATGGTGCTACTGCAGATATAAGTTTTTCTATCGAAGCATTGTCAAATGGGTCTGCAATGTAAACAGAGTGAGGTCCTTTATATTTTCCCCTCATTTTTGTCCCCCTGGAAGTGATCATTTCTGGAAACTCTCTCTTTTCCAACTGTATCACCAATTGCTGGTCTCACTAGGCGCAATGTGTTGAAGAGTTCAGCAATGTTGCTTTGGAAAGGAGTCCCATAAAGAATGACTTTTCTGTTGAGTTTCAGAAGCGTATTCCAGATACTGCTTCAGCCGTTGCGAGGAGTGTTCCCTTCGTTGAGAATTACCAATTCAGGCTTTTCAAGAGGAATCTTCAGATGTTCATACTCCTCCTTGTCAACAATCTTCTCTTTCTCTTCTTCATCTCTTTCCCCTTCACAATTTCTTCTCCAGCTAGCTTCAAAAGTTCAAAAAAGTTGTCAAAAGTGAACTTTTCGTAACGTTCAAAAAATGTTACAAAAAGTGAACTATTGGCAATGGTAACTGAACGTTGCTATAGAAACAGATTTTAACAACGTTGCAAAAACTTAAGGGCCTGTTCTCTTTGGCCGTTTTGGACCGTTTTTTGTTTTCGATTTTTCAAAACAATGAAAACCGGTTGAAAATTTACAAAGAAAACCCAAGGTGTATTTTTTCGATTTTCCAAAACAATGAAAATGCGTGCTCTTTACTATTTTTGAAAACGCATTTTTAAAAACAATAAAAATTTTGTACACAAAACTGAAAACGATCAAAACATCGTTTTGATCGTTTTCAAGCAAAATCAGGGGAAAATGAGAAAACACGCGAAATGGCCATTTTCCAACTCCACTGCCCCCAATTTCAATTTCTTCACTCTCTTCCAATCCGTCGGCTCTCTTCCTTCCCTCTGGACGCCGGTTCTCCTTGTCGACGCCCATGAAGAAGATGAGCCAGTACTGGAGCCTGCGTGGGGAGGCGACTCTTTCATGAACGCAGCGTCGCGGCCCAGTCTTCTCGACGCTGCTGTGGTTTGGTCCGTCTCTTCCTACTCTCTCTTCGACGTCGGCGACCCATTGGCGTCGTTCGTAGCAGGGCGAAGGTGAAGTTCTCTCTCTTTTATCTCTGCAAGTTTGGGGGTTTTTTTGGGTTTTTTCGATTTTGGTTGGATTGATTGGTTTCGACCCATTGATTTCGGTTGTGTTGATTGAAAATTGCAGTGGTGGTTGTGTTGGCAGTGGTGACTGGCGGTTGTGATGGTAGGATGTGGTGGTGGTGACTGGCGGTGATTGCAGTGGTGGTGATTGGTTGATTGCAATGGTGGTGAGTTTGGGATTGGGTGTTTTTGTTGTTTTCGTTAGTTGCTTTCTGTTACAAAGTCACAGACATTAATTAATTTGCTAAATTATGGGATGATGTATTGATTTAGTAGACTTAAAAGATATTAAGATTGTGAAGAAATGAGGGATAGAATCTCTAATTTGTAGTTGTTTTCACTTAACTTTTAGCTGGTGATTGAGCTTAATTTCTTTTCTATGTTTTGATTGTTCTGTTCAATGAAATTGTTTGTTGGCACAAGGCACAACATGGTTTTTCTCTGTTTCAGTTACATTTGCCTTTTTAAAAGCAATGTCAGGATATTAGGCCTCTAGTTGATTATGAGGCTCCGCAGTTTGCAAAATCTGCCTATGCCTTGCCTGTTGATTTGCATGACATATTTGTTGACATCCCCTCTATGGGAAGGGCTCTGGCTTGTGCTCAGAAACCTCTTAGTGATGTTAACAAGGGAAAAATTGTTGATTCCCAGCTCCTATCTGAATTTTACTTATTTCGTTTTGCAATTGAGGGGCTGAGAGTAACATGAAGCGCTTGTTGGCTGATAAACCGGTGGTGGCAGTTGGGGCAAGTGCAATAGCAGTTTTTGGAGTCTCTTCCCGCTCTCAAGTTATTCCAGCATCAATTCATGTCCCAACTTCACTAAAACTTTTGTTGACTCAAACACAAAAGATTGTTTTTGTGCCTTTGGCAAGGGTCTTGGTAAGGTGTGTCAATTTTTCTAAGGATGCTTGTGTATGAATATATTTATATATGTTGCATGAATTTTCAGTTTGGGTGGTTTTCAGTTTGTCGTTTGAGGCCCTCTGTTTGGATGGTTAGGGCTGGATACATTCAGAGGAGATTGGAATCCTAGTTTTACATGAATTTTCAGTTTGGGTTGTTTCAAATATGTTTGTATGTACAAGACTAATGTGGCAGAATGACCCATTGTAAATTTATTTTGTGTATGAACTCCTTGGCTATGGAAGTTGGTTATTCAGTGAATGTGTCATTCTTTGACCTCATTTTAAATTTATTTTGATATTTCCTATGGCTGATGACAACTTGCAACATATACTGGTAGCTCATGAGGACTTGCAACATATACTGGCATATAATAAAACAAGTGACGAATTGAACCAAATGAAGCACAGCCTTTTTTGTTAAAGAAAACATCAAAATTTTGGTATTAATGGAAAAATGCTGTGGATGAAAACTATTGTTTTGAGCTTCAAGTAGGTGCTTCAAAAGGTCTGAAGGCTAATCACCATTGTACCTTCCTTGGTATGACTGGAAAAATGCTGTGGATGAAAACTATTGTTTTGAGCTTCAAGTAGGTGCTTCAAACGGTCTAACGGCTAATCACCATTGTACCTTCCGTCGTTCGTTCACCATACTCGCTATCTCCCTCGGGATTTTTATCTGTGTTTCTTCGATTCATTTCTCTCTCTGGGGTTTCCTGCTATTCTGTGGTGAGCTTTGGATTTTCTGTTTCAGCTCTCGGGATCATTGTTTACTAATCGTAAGCTTCCTCCTGATCTGATTTTTTTTCTTCTTTCTGTATTTTTTTTTAATCTTCCTAGTTTTAAGTTAGATTTTTGTATTGTATATTCGTTTCAATATGCCTGGGCTATGAAAGTTTTTAAGTGTGAAATATGTATGTTTCCTTTTTAATTAATCCATTGCCGACGAGAAAAGAATGCCCTACATGATTTTTGACTTAATTAGGGAAGATTTAAATTTAGATTTGCTTTTTAAATACTGTTTTGCTGGTGAAGTTATATTCTGAACAGAAAAAGAATAATACCTTTTTTATGTTTATGCATGTATAGTGTATAATTTTGACATGACTGTAAGTGTTAATGGATGATGCGAGCATGAAATAAATGACTGTTGCAGCGCAAGAGAGCTTAATTGTTGTTTGTAGTGAATTTGATGAGTTTTTTTATAATTAATACGACAGCCAGTCAAGTTTAGATTTCAAAAATTTTACAAGTTCAGCCAATTATCATTCTAGTTGCATTGTATCTATCCCTATTATATGTTGCCACATGGAATGAGTGAGTAACTATACATGTTGCAATGAACTCCAAAAGTAGCTTTATGTTTCTGTTGGAAAGATGTTCTGTGTTGCCTTGCAGAATCCGGGCACACTGAAACTTTATTTTCCGTTAGTGAAATTGTTTACTAATGGTTATTAAAAGATGCATCTATGCATGACCTATGTGTTTTTTAGCATCCAACTGCGCAGCGGTTTTTATGAAGTGCTATAAAGCAAGCTTTATTAAGTTGGGCATTTTGTGTCAAATTTCTAATTGAAGTTGAACTAATTTCCTTCGCGCCTGTGTTTTCATTTCCAACCGATGAAATCGGGTAGCGTTAGAAGTGCGCTTGACCAAATCATGATGAAATTCTCTTCATGTGCCTCACTGTATTTCATACTTAACAGGGCT
>CAIGRQ010177978.1:0-12397 GCA_903798375.1 Fraxinus sp. D2006-0159 | reverse complement strand
TTTTCTTTTAAAGCATATCCTTCTACTCCTTCATATACTTCGGTTTCAAAATCTTTAGTATTTTCAATTTACATGATCTCTAGGGCTCTGATACCATTTTACGGGTGAGTGTTCAAGAAAACAAAAATACAATTTCAATTATGAACAAAATCTTAAACAGTTGTGTATTCTATATACTTTCTTAATTCGAAAAGTTTTAATTTATTATTGGTTATGAATATATAAAATTTTAAAGTTAATTTNACATGATCTCTAGGGCTCTGATACCATTTTACGGGTGAGTGTTCAAGAAAACAAAAATACAATTTCAATTATGAACAAAATCTTAAACAGTTGTGTATTCTATATACTTTCTTAATTCGAAAAGTTTTAATTTATTATTGGTTATGAATATATAAAATTTTAAAGTTAATTTATATCTTAATTTCTTATAGAATTCACAAATTCTATGAGTTTTAGAACTTCTCATTAACAAAATTATTAAATTTTCGGACTTAATAGGTGGAAAGAGTTGATGGTGAAGAAAAGTTAAATTTTAATTCCAGAGGAAAAGTAATTTGTCGAATTTATATTAAAATCAAAATTTTAGGGACCAAAATGAAATCCATTATATCTTAGAATGACTTGTTAAGAATTTTTTTATCTCGAGGTTATTTTAGGAACTTTAAAATTTTAAAATGGTCAAAGCCATCCTTGAATTATGGCTTCAATTTTAGGCTATTTTTAGGTATTTCCCTAATTTCGCAATGTGCCATTCATAATACCAACTGCAAGGGAGTAAGAGAGAGTAGTAATTCTTATGCATGTCGATTTATAATTATAATTCTACAAGAATGCACGAAATAAAGGCGTAAATGAGAATAGTAAAAGCAAGAATCTTCTTAGAAATCCAATATGATTAGCATTCGATACTAGAATTGGTAATTAGTATACAAATTGCTAACCTCCACGCCATTATTTTCTTGACTATTTGAACCTTTCCCCTCCACATTTTGTTGGGTTTTACCAAATTTATTTTGGAATTTATTCCATATAGTTTCTCTCTCTCACACACAATTCAAACCACTTTTTTCTGCATTTCGGGAGGCTAAAAGTCGTCGAAATCACGTAGACGTGGATATGAAATTTATGACCGTACTGCTATCATGTAGAAGAGAAACATCATGTAGAATATCTCTCTCTCTCTCATTTTCACTAAATTTCACTATCAGAGAGGCTGATGGCCATTTAACAATTTAAAAACCCCGCCCCACCTCGCCCCTAGAGTATCGTGGAAGAGGTAATTCGCGGAATGTGTAGGAGAGCAACATAGTAGAACTAGTTATTTCATTTTCTCTTACCATGATTTTTTTTTTTTTTTTTTGATATGTCTCTTACCATGATTTTTGACTTGTGAAAGCTTGCCAAACTTAAATATTGATCTTTCCATTGGGAATTGTTGGAAAAGAACGAACAAGAAAAATGAATAACCTTTGCCTCGAATGATGAGGTTTACCGGCTGGATCTTGAGGTGGCAAAGGTTGAGTAGCTCGTCGGCTCAACTCGTCGAAGCTAACGGCTCAAGCTTGTTTCGAGATGAGCCCGAGCGAAGCTAGGGATTTGCATGACTCTTTTTGTTGAGCTCGCGAGATGCTCGTAGGCACGGTCCACAGAGCTTATTTATATATGCAAAAATGTCGACACACTTATCGTGCTTGTACAACTCTCATGCCTGTATAAACTATATTGATTAAGTGAAGAGATTCAAAGTTTAAAAAGATATTACGTCTATAAAACATTAGCACGTAAAAGGATTGAGTTTAAAGTTAAGCAACGAACATGAAAATAAATAAATAAAATTAAAATAATAATAATAATAATAATAATTTAAAAAATAAAATCTCTCTCTCTCTCTCTCTCTCTCTCTGGGGGGGGTGTGGGGGTGTCCGCGTGTTGGTTAATGTAATGCAATTATTTGTTCCTACCTCATAAATTTAATTAACTAAATTCATATGGGAAGTTGTCTTCACAGTAACCGGGGCACGCCCATAGTCTAGCGGGCCATCTATAATATATTTCTAATTAATATAACCAGCTGTTCGTTAATTAAAACAATTAGTAATATAAGGATCAAACCAAAGGAAAGGCACAAGACAATATTTTATTTATCAAATCAATCAACCACGTGATAGGTATATGAGTATGCTCTGCTATTACCTTGGTTTGTCTGCTATTTGTGGGCTAGAATGCTTGGGTCGCAGTGCACCCTTGTTGTGTCGATTAATGTTAAGTTTAATTAAATAATTAATTAATCAATGATTAAGAGCTAGGATGCAAGATCCATCGTTCAATTTCGACCTCCTTGGTGACAGCTGGATGTTATGACTTAAGATGCATTTAATAATGCTAAAAAATGTGTAGATTAAATGTATTAGGATATTTAATTATTGTCTAATGTTCACATTATTTGCCTTCTTATTATCGAATCTTGTCGTAAGTGAGAATCTATTGAGGAAGTCAACGTCAATCAATGTTGAGTACCGTGTTTAACTTATCATTAATCATACATTATATGTAACTTTCGACTTTGCTTGAGATGGTAGTTTTATGTTCTTTTAAACAACAATTTAATTTTGAGATGACCTCTCGAGGCTTTTTTTTTCCGTCATTCTCTGTCAATCTCACACAAACCGTTATCACAACTTTTATTAAGATCGAACAAGAATCGAATTTACATCAGATGTAGTTTTTTATCGTTTTAATTAATAATTTATTTAAAAATTATTTTTTAAGACCACCCTTTCTTTATCATTCTCTGTTGATCACAAACAAATTCCTTATAACTACTTCAGATTATACAAACTCATTTAGAGACGTTTTCTTGCAATTTTGTGGTAACGTAACTATTTTAAAAAAAGCTTTTTGAAAATTAAAATCTAAAAACAATAAACAGTCAACACAAGTTTAGTAGAATCGACCATTCAGGCACACGTGTTAGAAAGTACACCGTTGAACAATACTTACAGTCAGTCAACATTCCATGTTCCTGTCTGATCTTGCCAACTGTACTGGACCCACTTTTCAGTGGGCCATGAATACACGTGGCAAAATCATAGCGGAAGACTATCAAACTTCTGATTAACTGGGATGGGAATAGATTCTTTCACATAAGGCTGTCCGTGGATCGGTTCGATTCGATTCATTTCGGTTCTATGTCATAATTAAATTTTTCAACATTTACAGCAACACTACATAAATATAACTAATGACATTTCATTCGTAATTTTTACAAATTAACGTAGCCCAATTCAAAAATATATAAATAACTAGCTGTCGAATAACATTAATTCAATGCATACAAATACCAAAAAGTAGATATTAATATTAAAATGTCGGTAATCCATATNCATAAATATAACTAATGACATTTCATTCGTAATTTTTACAAATTAACGTAGCCCAATTCAAAAATATATAAATAACTAGCTGTCGAATAACATTAATTCAATGCATACAAATATCAAAAAGTAAATATTAATATTAAAATGTCAGTTATCCATTTAAAAAATTGAGGCCCAAGACTTAAAATTATGAAATGATCTGATTTAATTAATTAATTTGTTAATTTATTTTAAAAAAATAAAATAATTTAATTAATTCAATAAATAAAATAAAAAATTTATTTAGTTTCGGTTCTCATTCGATTCTTCGATTCTTGATCTAGACCCGAGACCCGACACATACCTATCGGTTCTCGATTCGGGTACCCGTTCGGGTATTTAACTTGTGAAGAACCGCTCAATTTGGTTCGGTTCGGTTTGGTCTGGTTCGGTTCGGGGCTTTGGACACCCCTACTTTCACATGCAGCTCCATCGCAATTAAATACAGCACCAACCCTTCTTTCCCTCCATACTCCATAGTTACACCCCCACCCGTCTCTTTTAAATTGTGAAATTACTTCGTTATCTTTTTTTGGAGGTGAAATTGATCTGGGAATTTCTGAAGAACACTGTTGAGGTGAGTTATTCACTATTCGAATTGTTAGTTTCAATGTTGCTTTTTGTAATTCTGAGCTTGTTTGGTTTAGATTTTTTGGAGGAAGAATTGATTTTGAATAGTGATATGATGGGAAATGTGTGGTTAAAAAAGAAGAAAAAAGTATTGATGTGATGTAAAATATTATTTTATCGAAGAATGTGTGGTTGAAAAATGAGAATTGATTTACTGTAGAATTAGAAAATCCAAACCAAACAGGCCCTCTTTCTTACCTAAATAATTTGAATTTTCTATGCATGTTAAAAGTAAATTTGTCATAGACTATAGAGTTTTGAGTATAATCAAAGATGGGCATGGAGGGATTAAAGATTTGACCATACAGTATTGGACAATATGAAACGAGAAATAAATGTTAAAATCTTGTTCATTGTACTGTAATTTAAACATGTCCTTTCAAGGGATTAAGGGGTTACGTGAAAAATGAGAAATCAAAGGATTTACGCTTTTCCCCCCTCTTGTTTTGGTTGACTTTTTGAAGTCACGGGCATTTATCATCTGAATTTGAGAATAGGTTTCTTAAATGAGACGTGTCTTAGCTCCTTTTTGAACTCCATTAAAAATAAAACTGGTTTTTTTTTATATATAATTAGAATAATAATATTTTGAAGAATGTGTCGTTAAAAAAAGTTCTGAATTTACTTTTTATATTATTGTATTGAAAAAATTATAATTAAAAATAAATTTGAGAAAATAAAAAAATTGAAATAATGATGGAGAAAAAAGAGTATACTGCATTTATGTGGTAGTAGCCAAGTTTGAATTTACTTCTGCCTACATAGTTTGAATAGTCTTTTGAGTTCAAGAAATGAGTTCTCGAGAATTGCCACATCTGGAAAAGGATAATGCTTATAAGAGAGTGTTTGGTGTAGATTAAAATCAGATTTTTAGTGGATTGTGATAGAAGTTTTTGAAATATATGGTTAAAAAGATGTGGGATCCATGAAAGGTGTGGTTGATATTGATTGTTTGACTTTGATTTAGATTAAAATCTGATTTTAATCTGGTCCAAACAAGCCCTTAGTGTAATTGGCACGGGATTATATTCTATTGAAAACGTACATAGACAATAAGATAAATCTATTTCTACAACAATGTTTTATTTTTTGGTGAAAAAATATTGATTACAAAGATAAATTATTTTTTAAATGATATTACTGCATATACATCAATGATTACATAATGAGTTATATAATTTCACATGTCATTATATCATTTATTAGTTTAAAATACGGTCAATTTTTTCATCCAATAATTTTCCTCCACATTATATTATGTAACATTTTATGTATAATTTTTATGTACAAGTTGAAGTAGCAAAATCTTTTTTAAAATTGTACAATACAACTTGTCATGTGATATGATGTCAACAACATTGTACATCAAACATAATTGTACACAATATTTCAATTGTTTTGTCAAGTCTTATCATATTTGGTGTACGATCATATTGACAACTTAGTTGACAAAATGTCACGTGACATATTTTAATTGAACAGTTTAACAAAATGTTATTTTTCCAGTTAATAATTTTTCGTCATCACACCAATTGTCAATCACATTGCCGTTCATCATTATGCAAATAGTATTATTGAAATATGAAATGGAAGTCAAAACTTACTTCTGGTTTTGTGGATGATAATACACTTGCCACTTGTTTAGGTTAATACACATTTGTACAGATTACAAAGGGTTAAGGCTTATGTTTCTTGGCCCGGCTCAAAGCCAGGCCGACAAAAAGATGGTGGTGGTGGTGGTGGGATGTGTCGCCCCCTATTGGAGGTGGAATCTTACATCATTTCATGGGTTGTTGTAGACTAGTTTAACCCTTGAGCCTGGCCAAAAAACACATCACCCCCTATTGGAGGGAGGACTGACTTTGCCTTTTGTAGGTTTCCTTGTCTTTTACACTAATTCTTGTTCGCAACAATTTCTATGTTGTCTACTTGCTCATGTGGTTCACATGCTTTTGTTTCTTCCGTTGAAAAGTCTCCTTGTATGCTTTCTCTTCATATTTTCTCTGGCAGTTTTGGATACTTCCACATTGTGATAACATATTATTCTTTTTTTTAATAAATTTAGAGTCCATTATATGAATTGTGTTTTGCCACTTCATCTAGTTGGCATGACTTTTATTTTTATAAGGAAGTTGCCTAAATTTATGTTCGAAAACCAATTTTTAAAAATACTCTCTATTTCAAAAGTGCTTTTAGAATAAATACATATTTGATCAATTTCATCTAAAAACTTTTCTAATTAGAATAAGGGTCGTGCTACATCACCCGAATCATCTACATAATCTTTCACACCCACCTCACAATAGGAGGTGGGAGCCACAGGTCCGAATTGTTTAATACATGGGGGGGCCCGCCTGATGTGAGAGGGGGGAGACGGTTCGGTAACTCCCCCCTCGGTACATCCAGCTTTTCCCTTAGAATAAACACTTTCATAAAATTAGCTAAATGATTTCAAAAACAACTTTTAAATTTTATAAGCTCTTTTTAACTTTTTAAAAGACGTGTCAAATGGACCTTTTAATGACGGCTAGATCTAATGAAAATTACTCTTGCTACTCAAACAAGGCTATTGGGAGGGAAATTAGATAGGTGTTGAGGCAATTAAATTCAATAAAATTGCCATTTGTACATATTTACCACAATCCCCCTGCCAAAATGATTTGGCGATTTATGATTGGTTGGTTGAAAAATATTTGAGCAGTGCTATATGTAGGTGGTGTTTGATTTACATACACTCATATATAGGGTGGGTAGGTGGGTAAATTTTTTTTAATTTTTAATTACAGTGGGACCCACCCTTATGAGAAAGTGTAAAACCCTTTAAACCTCATTTCTATGCACGAAAATTTATTCAAAATATTTTTGGCACTACTGCCAAATGAATCATGTAGCATAACTTTAAAAGAGTCCCGAGTAACAAGAAAATGGACCATTAATTGCAATATTTTATTATCCCAGGATCAAAGAATCAAACATGATGAGTGCTTTCTCAGTTGAAATTTTGCCCCAGTTTGAGCTACATTATTTTTTTATTGTCATTTTTGTACTCATTTTTAATCACATATTTTTCAATAATAATATTTTTCATTATATCAATAATTTTTTCTTCTTTTTCAATCACATATTCCTATCACATCAAACAAAAAAAATCCATTCTTGTAAAAATAAGGTGGCTCAAACATGGGCTTACTCTTATCATTTAAACAAATAAAGTCCACTGTTATCTTTATGAGTCCAGTTTTTCTGCTACAGATGTTAAAATAATAATATATTTACACTAATATTGACTTTGTAGCATGCTTTCACACGTTCCCTTTGTCACAGTCAATTTTGAAAACTTGAATGCATGCATAGTGTCCAAAATATCCCTGCTTTTGTCTTCTTCAAATTATTAGGATAATGACGTGAAAGCATGTTGTTTCTTATATATAACTGTCAAATAGTTTCATGTTTGGTACTGATAATTGTGTTCATTTATCCAGAAATACGAGTTTGAGAGGTAGTCATGGCTAGAGAACAATTGCATGTGCTTGATGCACTTGATGCGGCGAAAACTCAATTGTACCACTTCACTGCAATTGTGATTGCTGGTATGGGGTTTTTCACTGATGCATACGATCTTTTCTGCATCTCTTTAGTAACGAAATTGCTCGGCCGCATATACTACCACCAAAACGGGGCAGCAAAGCCGGGGAATTTGCCTCCAAATGTTTCGGCTGCTGTCAATGGTGTCGCATTTTGTGGTACACTTGCAGGCCAACTCTTCTTCGGGTGGCTTGGGGACAAACTTGGCAGGAAAAAGGTCTACGGCATGACCCTTATGCTTATGGTCATCGCGTCAGTGGCTTCTGGGCTTTCTTTTGGAGACGAGCCTAAGGCTGTTATGGCTACACTCTGTTTCTTTCGATTCTGGCTCGGGTTTGGCATTGGTGGTGACTACCCACTTTCTGCCACAATCATGTCCGAGTATGCCAACAAGAAGACTCGTGGAGCGTTCATTGCTGCAGTTTTCGCAATGCAAGGTTTTGGGATTTTGGCTGGTGGAATGGTGGCAATTATCGTTTCTGCAGCGTTTAAGGCTGGATATCCTGCCCCTGTATATCAAGATAGCGCTCTTGCTTCGACTGTTCCTGAAGCTGACTATGTGTGGCGTATAATTCTTATGTTCGGTGCACTTCCTGCTGCTCTCACTTACTACTGGCGCATGAAAATGCCTGAAACTGCCCGTTACACGGCCTTAGTTGCCAAGAATGCCAAACAGGCCGCTGCTGATATGTCCAAAGTACTGCAAGTTGAACTAGAGGCAGAACAGGAAAAAGTTGAAAAGTTTGCTCAGGAAAAAGGGAATAATTTTGGATTGTTTACAAAGGAATTCCTTAAGCGCCATGGACTTCACTTACTTGGAACGACAAGTACATGGTTCTTACTGGATATTGCCTTTTACAGTCAAAATCTTTTCCAGAAGGATATTTTTAGTGCAATTGGATGGATCCCTCCAGCTCAAACCATGAATGCATTGGATGAAGTTTACAGAATTGCTAGGGCTCAAACTCTTATTGCTCTTTGCAGTACTGTACCTGGCTACTGGTTTACAGTATTCTTCATAGACAAAATCGGGAGATTTGCAATCCAATTCATGGGATTTTTCTTCATGACAGTGTTTATGTTTGCCTTGGCCATTCCTTACACTCACTGGACACATAGAGAGAACCGAATTGGATTCGTGATCATGTACTCTCTCACTTTCTTCTTTGCCAATTTCGGTCCAAACGCCACAACATTTGTCGTCCCAGCTGAAATTTTTCCGGCCAGGCTCAGGTCGACGTGCCATGGTATATCAGCAGCTGCAGGCAAGGCAGGAGCCATTATTGGAGCGTTCGGGTTTTTATACGCAGCACAGCCTACTGATCCAAACAAGACTGATGCTGGATATCCTCCTGGTATTGGTATCAGGAATGCGCTTATTGTACTCGGTTGTGTCAACTTCCTCGGAATGTTGTTTACGTTGTTGGTGCCCGAGTCGAAGGGAAAATCGTTAGAGGAAATGTCGAAAGAGAACGAGGAAGATGAAAATGTAACAGAATTGAGGGCACAAGGTGGTAATGACATTAGGACAGTTCCAGTCTAGTCGAGCGATTTTCTTTGACTACTTATTGCAGATGTTTGCGCCCACCTGAAAGTGTAATAAGCCTTTTAGGCTTGCTTTATGCACATCTGAAGATGAAAAGCACTTTTTTCTTTTACTTTTTACTAGGGGTTTGCCCAACTGAACCCGCCCAAATTGTCTAACCCGAACCAACCTGACCGGGTTGGATTGGTTTTTTTGTTATTTTTACACGGATTGGATGGGTTGGCTGTGTAGGCAGGTTGGATCGGGTCGGGTTATGGGTTAACTCATGAAAATCGAATAAATCCGCCCAACCCGACTTGCCTCTTTAAAAAAAAATGCCTAAAAATAAAAAGAATTTTACATCTTGTTCGTTAATTTACACTTTCTTTTTCTATATTGACTTTATATAGCATGCTTTACTTTGTTACTATTTTTTTATGAATGCCTGACAATATTTATTATAATATTGGTCGGAACGTAAAAAGTTAATACATATATTGGATGCAAGTTTTATTTCTCTTCTAGTTGTTAATGAAATTGCACAAAGTGTAAGCTTATAAAAATTCTGTGAAAGTTTTTTAGTTTTTATTTATTTTTATTTAAAATAACTAAGAAGTAAGGATATTGTTGTTCAAAAAATTTTGTTTTCCAAGTGTAAATTAACGTATAGTCAATATTGGTTGAGTTGATTAACGAACATATTTAATTTTTGTTGACAAGTCGTCACAAACCGATCAACCCAACCCAACCCGACCGATACTTGATTGAGTTGGGTTTTAACATTTACACGGGTTTTGATCAAACCGATCATGTTGAGTTGGGTTTGGGTTGAAGCAAAAATCAACCTAATCCAACCCACGTCTACCCCTACTTTTTACTAGCACTGATTTTTTCTGTGTTGATTAGTTTTTATATGGGATAAATTCACCAATAGTCTCCCAATTTTATGTTTAGTGTCATCATGACCCCCAATTTGATTTTTGTTCTACCGTGGCCATCCAACTTCATACCATAGCAATCCAATTTGATTTTATTTTATCATAGTTACCCAATTTCATATAACATTTTAGCATAGCCATCTAATTTCATATAATATTTCACCATGGGCACCTAATTTCTTTTCACAATTTTCATTAATTTTAAAAGGGGTAAAACAATAACTTTGCATTATATATATAAAATAAATTAAAAAAAAACAAAAATGATTTTTTTTTCTAAAATTTTTAAAAAGTTTATTTCAAAATAAGTTTTTTATATTATTTTAAAAATTAATAAAAATGCTGAAAAGAAGTTTAGTGGTCATGATGAAATATTATGTGAAATTGACTTCTCATGATGAAATTGAATGACAATGGTTAAATAAAATCAAATTAGGTGGTCATGGTGACGTTGAGTTTGAAGTTGAGTGGTCATGGTGAAACAAAATCAAATTAGATGGAAATGATAACACCAAGTATAAAGTTGAATGACCATTGGTGAATTTAACCCTTTTTTATTCTGTACATTTAAGTTTGATCATATCATGCTAATGTTAGCACTATCAATTAGTCTTGACAATGGACTGAGCCGAGTCGAGCCGACCCTTGCCCACACAAGCTCGATTCGTGAGCTCGTGGCTCGTCTCGAGCTTCCCATTTTGGGCAAGCTCGGTTTGTGCCCGGAGCTCGCCCAAAATGGGTACTCTGTATGTATATATATATATATATATACTGCTTTGGTTTCGGGAATTCTATCGACCAGACGACCAATTTGAACCAATTTAAAATGGTCACAATTTTTTGATTGCTTCTTCTCCTTTCTCTTCCCTCTTGCATCGGGAATATTTAATATAGGTTCTTCATCTTGTTCCAAATCAATTGGAACACTAGGATCAATATCAACGTCATCCAAATCGATTGGATGACTACCTTCATGAACGTTGAAATTTGAATGTTTTCTTGAATTGGAAATTCATTGAGATTGTCGAATTTATTCCCAAATTGATTGTGGGCAGATGTTTTGCCTTCCAAACCACAAGTTTTCAACAAATGATCATGAATCCATTTGTGAATAATAGAAATTGAATATAAAAATGTAGAATTGAGAAGTGAATGAAGATTATGTAGTAGTGTATAAAATGAATTGTAAAAGTGAAATCAAGATAATAATGTAAAAAATGTAGAAGTCGAAGATGATTATAGAATGAATGAATTGTAGAAATGTAGAATTGAGAAGTGAATGAAAATTATGTAGTAGTATATAAAATGAATTGTAAAAGTAAAATCAAGATAATAATGTAAAAAAATGTAGAAGATGATTATAGAATGAATGAATGATATTGTTGATAATTTGTAAATTGTAGAGAGTAGAGTAGAGAATGAGATATTGGTGGAAAAAAAATTGTTGATTAAGGTGGGGTATTTATAGAGAGAAAAACAATTATGACCAAACGGTCACTGAATTTAACATTTTATTCTTTTTTATAAGGGCCGAGCCCACAAACCGCTTGGCTTGTGGGCTCACCGAGCAGCTCATGTACAGTACGAGTCGAGCAGGCTCGGCTCGTGCTCGAACTCTTTTTTGACGAGCCCGAACGACTCGTGGGTTGCTACAGTACTAGTCGAGCCACTCGGCTCAATTTCCACCACTACTATCAATGTAATATCAAAGTACAAATTGAAGAAATCTTGCATTGCTAAAAGACGAGCCCGAGCGGCTCGTGGGTTGCTGCAGTACGAGCCGAGCTGCTCGACTCAATTGCCACCACTACTGTTAATGTAATATAAAAGTACATATTGAAGAAATCTTGCATTGCTAAAAGAAGAGCCCGAGCGGCTCGTGGGTTGCTACAGTACGAGCCGAGCCGTTCGACTCAATTGTTACCACTACTATCAATGTAATATCAAAGTACAAATTGAAGAAATCTTGCATTGCTAATAATCTTATTTAATGATATGACAACTCCCCGACCCCCGTCTCGTGTGGTAAGGGGCAAGAGCAGAGGGAGGGGCAGCACTTGATCAAGCCTATTTAGATTTTGATGGCTAAAAAAATTGTCCCCCCAACTATGCCCCTGGTAAGGGGTTAGGAGAAAAGGGAGGCAATAAACGACACGGCCAAGTGTGCCCTTTACAGAGTCGAGGATGTGCAAAGGTCTTATCGGGCTTAGGAATTGAAGTTTACGGCTCACTTGGACCTCTTTGAAAATCTTTGTTTCTCAAGTAAACTAACGTCTTTCAAAAAGGGAAATTATAAAAAA
>CAIGRQ010177973.1:0-10288 GCA_903798375.1 Fraxinus sp. D2006-0159 | reverse complement strand
ATGTATTACGAAGTGCTGTTGAGATGCATCCATATTGCAGAAACACAAATTTATTCTGTTACATACTAATGCACTTTTTGGATTATGAAGGTGATACTTGTTCTGATACAAATTAATTTTTACCCCCAGCATATCTAGGATCCCAAGTACTTATCTACCTTAGTGTTTGTAGCCCTCGACAGGAACTTCATGCAGATTGGAGGTTTCACCCCGACTAGAGCTAGTATAGAGCTAGGCAAAGTCCAGATGCCATCTCCACAAATCAAACCTGAAGCTACTGCAGGCCCAAAGGCATCTGCCTTGGCTCTGTTTATCTTCTGCCACACAAAAAGTATGAGGCTACCAACACACATATCAATGGCAAAATAGGAACCCAAATAAAACGGTATCGCCATTGCCATTGGAAGTGGAATAAACCACGAACGTTTCTTTCCCAAAGCGTCTCTTATTATGTTAATGAAAATGGATGCAGCAAAAAATATATAGCATAGCTTGAGGCATTCCTTTGGTAAAGCTGAGAATCCTTCAACCCCAAGTTTAGCCATGTTATAGTAGACAGTAGCAAAAGGAGCCGGATATGCACTTGTAGGAAGCCCAAGATCAGGAAAAGCTTGGTAGAAAATCCAAAACACACAAGGAGAAATCACACATCCCATAGCAGTGCCAATCACTTGGCTCACAAACATTGAACGGGGTGAAGCCAAGGTTAAGTAACCTGTCTTAAAATCCTGCATGATGTCAGAGGCAGTGGAAACTATATTCATCATCACTCCACATGCTGCTAAACCAGCAAGGATTCCACCATGTGAGGCCCCTGCCCATGCCCCAACTGTAAAGATGGCTAGCTTCCCGTAGGTAGATGCGAGTGACCAATCAGTAAGCCCACACCCAAATGCATTACAGAAGGCCAAGCTTGGTGCAAAGACATAGATAACAATTACGTAGTACCACTTGAGCTGGTGGAAGATTTGAGGAAGGATTGCAGTAGAGACTGCAGCAAGGGTGAAATAGCCTCCAATTGCAAACCATGTTGGGATTTGATCTTTGAGAAATAGTTGGGTACGGCGTTGGTTATCATAGGAGAGTGATTTTCCGACAGGAGAGGAATGTTCTACCACTGGGATTTGCATATTTGCATTTCTGAGTTGAATTTTGTTAAACAACCCAGCTAGAGTTCGGTTGAGAACCTTGAAAAAGTTGTACAGGCCATCACCGAGTATCATGGCAATGCTAATGAATACCTGATGTAATTTTAGTTGACATTTTGTTATAGTGAATGGCACTTGATAAAAAGAAAATTAATATTCAGTATTGGGTGAAATTTTTGGTGTATTAGGAATTCACCTTGTAACCTTGAAGCCCCTGCAAACTATGTGGGTCGAGATCAGCAGAATACCAATCTCCCTTTCTAGTTTCAATTAGAGGCCACAAAATACCCCACGACAGAATTCCTCCAACAAGAATGGAAACATTTATGATGTGAGGACAGATCATCCCTACTCCAACATAAGTTGCCGAGAAATCGAAGTGGAAACATTTATGATGTGAGGACAGATCATCCCGACTCCAACATAAGTGGCCGAGAAATCGAAGTAAAACCTGTAGTTCAAAAACAGAAGTTTAAGCCACAGAAAAAATAACCTAAGTTCACGATTGTTAACTTTAATGCTAGCAGGCAGGACTTAACTAAATCAGGCCTCAGTTCAAGTCTATTGTAGGTTTAAAAAATGAGTATTAATTTGAAAAGTAGTCAAAAATCCAGACCAGTCTTCAATTGCAAGATGCTTAGTCCTACGACAGTGTGGTGAGTTAAGCAAAAAGAAACGAAGACATTTTACTTTGCTAAATAAGAAAAAGAACATTTTGTGCTTACCTGTATTCATATGCTTTTAACCCAAATATTGGGAAGTTTGAGAATCCACAACCATCGCCAGCAGTGAAGAACCACTGGAAGAAACCCCATAAGAAGCTAAAGGTGTAAAACTTGCCCAATTCTCTGACTTGTTTCCTAAATACAAATGTACAAATCCTTCTTATTCTAATATCTTTCGCTCACTTTTTGTTGTTAATTTCTATATTAACTTATAAATGAGATGTTAGTTATAACAGGAATGGCAACTTACTTTGCTAGTTCGGAGGGGCAACACGGAAAAAAGTCCCAGAAAGCTAACCACAAAAAGAAAGCATATCATCCAGCCTATTGCTGGGTTCTTGTAGTCCAATCCATCTCCTGATTGATAGGCAACACGTTCGCTCATTCCCAATAGATAGCTTCCAAAGCCTCCTTTACAAGATCGGGTTGAATTTTCTTTTTGGAAAAAGTGTTTGTGTGTGAGAAGGGAAGAAGAAGAAGAATTAGGAGCATAGTTACTGACCGCTAAAGGCGATGCCAGAGGAGGCAACTACGCAGGTTTGAATGACAGTATTTTCTTGGCGGGTGAAAGGCAGCTTCAACATGCCAGATTTCTCGAGTAGCTTTGTCCAAGTCTTGACGAAGAAGAATCCCATTAGACTGGCCGAGACATTCAGAGATGGTATAATACCAGTAGTGAGATTGAGCTTCATTATTGTGAAGCAGAACATCACTGACAACACGAAACTCACTGCAAAAGCTCTCATTGTTAACTGTTTTCTCCATGAAGGCACCTCCTGATTCTCAAATATCCTCTCTACTGACAACTCTTCATCTTCCAATCTCATTCCATTTTCTGTATTATTTTCCCTTCCATTGTCCATCTCTCCCCTCCAGTCCACTTTGGATTTTAACTTACTGTTCAAGAAATCTTTCTTTTGTACATAGGTTATTTATTGAAGGAATTGGGATGTAATTATGAAGACTTGAGTGGAATCACATATTGGATTCAAGGGTATGGGGGCAAGAAACAACTTGCACATGTCATGATACTACCTCAATTCATGGAAGGACTTCTTATGTTCTGTCACTCGCAAATCTCAATGATATCAAAATCGGACCAGACTGGCTGGCTCGATCCCAAAAATTGAGAGCTACTCCGATTTCGTATAAAAACCGTAAAGTTAGAAACTATTTAAACAAGCCAAGAACCCGTCAATTTCAACTCCATCTTGCATCCAATTAACCCATTGCAATATATGGGTTGGAATACTAGGGAAGGACAAGCTAGAAATTACTCCTTACAAGTTACAATCATCCAACTAGGACAACCTTTGGCTAAGCTTCACAAGTTTACTTATAAGTAAATAAGTTTCACAATAATTTATTTACGAATCTACATTAGAAATAAGTTCATTATTTTGACAATAAGGTTATAGTTACTTCTAGAATAAACATATATTTAAAAATAAGGGGAAAAAAAAGTTATCACTCCAAGTCAACAGCTTTTCTTATAAATCTTAAACTGCATTAGCTCACGCTAGGAATTAATCTTGACCGATCTTCACACTAGTTAAGCAATCAACTTTATAACATAAAAAGTAATTTAAAAAGATGATAGATATATGTCCATAATTGAGTTTGCATTTAGAAAATTGAAAATAACTAAGAAACCACATATTCCTCTTCACTTCTTTTTCCATTCAAACATTGAAATGAATTCAATTATTACTACAAAACAGAAAAAATGTCACCTAAATAATCAGAATCATGGACAAGATAGGTCACCTTTTTTTTCTTTTTTCTTTTTTGTGTCATAAATTTTTTTTTTCTCTTGACAGAAAAATAATGTATTGAACTTATTGTCGAAAGAAGCAAGTTTTTAACTACTTTATAGCTTTTAAACTAGACAAACACGCTCGTACTAATAGGCGGCCCCAGGATCGTGGAAGACTCAGTTCAAAAAAGAAAAAGAAAAAAATTGATGGATCACAATTCGAAGACTTGACCCATACCAAGTCTTCGAAGACTTGAGCCTTACCAAGTCTTCAAAGACTTGGTGTTGTTGGGTCCTACTTTACAAGAAAAATCATTTTTTCAATTAATTAGTTTCTCATACTCATTGTTCGAAGACTATCCAAAAAAATATTTGTAAAACTTGTTTGACTCAACTGTAAAGCTACAAAAATAGAAGAAACTTGCTTTTTTTGATTTCGAGAAGGGTGTTACTATACACATTTTCTGTCAATCTGGACAAAATACCNAATACCGAAAGATAAAAGAAGCAAAGACAAACATGCTCACACGATTTCCTCCCCCACATTGTATCCTTCAAAACTAGCATGCAGTATTGAATATGTATTACGAAGTGCTGTTGAGATTTAACTAACAATTTACAAATGAAATAAAGATTTTCCAAATGGAGGCTTAAACCAGCATAAGTCGTGACATGTGGAATGATTATGTTGATTTATTAAGTTAAAGTTGTTATAGAGAGTGATATATGTATCATTTAAATCTTGTTTAAACATGCCTCCACACGATGGTTAATTTTTAAAAATCATAAGCTCAATACCGAGACTTGAAAATTCAGCTCTCTTTTCAATAAAGAATTCAAGAGTTCACCTCCACGAGGATATTTACGGGTTTTGCCTCTTTTTTGTGATAGCAAGTAATAAACACCGTACATTAAAAGCCTAAATCTAGACTATGTAGGTTTTTCTAAATTCTAATTCCATTAGATTAGTAAAGGCATAAGCCAATCGGACCCAGGAATTAATTAATTAATTAATTATGACATAATACTTATATTTCAATACCTTCATTTTTCATTGAATTTATTACCATTTTAATTGAGATTCAGTTTTATTGTTTAAGCTAGAAAAGTGAATTTTTTTTCAGTTTGCTAGCCATGGGTGTCTGTTTTTAAATCAGTGTTGTTGGATTTGGACTTACCACCATGTATATATGCATGCGTATTAGCTCTTGACCCAGTTTCAGTATCCGATTGAAAAGCAAATTAAAATACAATTAATGGTTGACTCTACGCTTCACTTCTGTTTCGATTGAGAAAAATTTGGGTGGGGATGGCTATGAGAAACAGGAGTATTGGCAACAATTTCTCGCCAAATTATAGTTGACAGAGATTGAAGTAAAGAGTGGTGGAGATGGAGATTGACGTTTTCTTTGGTCTCTTCCATGCGTCATTATCTTTAAAGTTTTGTTTAGGCTCGTAAATATGTTAAGAGAGCTTCACGAAACTATGCAGGAAATATCGAGGGGAAAAATTGAAATATGTTCCAAGTCTTTTGGGTGCAGAATGTAATTAAGAACGTGTTTAGTAGAGATTAAAATCGGATTAAAATTGAAAAATTAATAGTTATTGTTGACTGTTATTAGACGAGTGAGACCCAATAACAATCATATTTTCAATTTTAATTGGATTTTAATGGTTACCAAACAGGCTCTAAGTGACACAAACAGAAATTCCTTAAATGCGGTTAGAGGTGGGATGCACGCGATCCTCGTTAACAGCTTAAGCTAATGCCCTGGATTTAAATCTAACTACTACCGCATTTAGTGGTGGCAAACGAGCCGAGCCGACTTGTCGGCTAGCCAGCTCGGCTCGTTTTTTACGAGCCCGAGCGGCTCGGACTCATCAAAAAGACGAGCTCGAGCCCGAGTCGAGCAAGGGGCTCGCTAGGCGAGCCGAGCCCACGAGCCGGTTTCCTTGTGAAAATTACTTTTGTTTCCTCTCCACTTTTCTAGTTGCTGAGAATTAGGGTTCGTTTGATTGCAATGACGGAAAATTGGTGGAAAGAAAATGAATTCCATGGAAAGTTGTCTAGAAATTGTTTTGTATGGAATTGTTAATTTAGTGTGTGTGATTGGTATAATTTTTCACCCGAAAAGTTTTTAAATTTTGGGTTCGTTTGACTTTATTTTACATGAAAATTGTCTATTAAAGTGATATTTTTTTCCACAATTGATTATAAAATTTGTTTCCATTGCCAAAAAGTTTAAAAAAAAAAAAAAAAAAGAAGCTAATAAAAAAAATTTCCTAAAAAAATCATTTTTTCATCAAAGTTTAGTTCGTTTGACTTCGTTTTACATTAAAATTGTCCATTAAAATAAATATTTTTTTTTATAATTAGTTATGAAATTTATTTTCATTGTAAAAAAAAAAAAGGTCATATCGGGAAATCATTTTCCCACAAGCCCAAAAACAAGGAATTTGGGCGAAAATCTTGTTCAAACCAAATTTATCCTATCAAACAACACTTTAACTTTTAACGGTGGAAAAGAAAAAGATTTTCCTTTTTCATGAAAAATTGAACATATCAAACAGAGTCTTATAGGTTAATGCTACTAAAATAAAAAGGGCTTAGCATATTTCCGCGAAAAGTGCTAAAACGCTTTTACGTTATCGCGAGAGACGTTAAAAAGGCTCGCTGCAATCTTCAATGCCACTGTCCAATGGCCGCACCTTCGCCGCCACCACCTGACCTGGAAGAGTACTCAGCCGCAGCAACCCTCATCCCCTTCAGCCGTCCAGTTCCCCTTCTCCGTCAACCCATCAAAGCCGGCCCAGCTGACAACCCATCATCGGGTCCATATCTCCTCGCATTCGAGAATCCCCAGTCCTGGGCGGCCGCGTACAAGGCCTGCGAGGCTCAAATGATCGAACAATGCGAATCGGGTGCCCGCATCGGGTGCTCCATTTCCGCTTCCAGCAAATGCAAACCCCCCTGGTGGAAAGAGATTCTAGGCCTAGCTAAACAGGACTTTAGTGAAAGAGCAAAATGCGAGGAGCTCGAAATGGAAGCGTGTTTTGAAGCTGCAAAAGCGAAGTGCGGTGAATTTGCGAAACAGAAGTGTTTGCCAGTGTTTAAAAATGCTAGGATTAAAGTGAATGGGTGGAATTCTAAAGAGCTGGATTGGAAAGAGGTTTCAAAATTGATTTCTAGGGTGTGTTTTGTGAATAATGGAAGTTTTGGGGTTGGGTTTCTTGGATTTGACAAGTCTTGGGGTGAATTTAGATGTAAATTTGAGGCGACTAATATTAAAGGGAGTGATTTACTGGGTTCTAATGACCCGGGCATTGATGATTTTTTGATAAATTGTAGTGGAAAAAGGTAATTTTTGTGGTATGAAGTGTAACTTTTTTTTTTTTTTGAGAATTGTAGATTTACGAATAATTTTGGGCTTGGAAGGATGTGGAAAAGACTGAAATTTGAATTGAACTCTCAGTGTGTTTGGAATTTTGGATGAAATACAAAAGGTAAGATTTATGTTTCCTAACTCTAGAATTTTGTTCTTGAATCTGTAATATCACTATTATTTCATAATATCCTGATGATCTACATGTACCTAGCTGGTGTTATGATGTAAAAAATTCAGAAAGGGTGCACCGTGCATGTTTTACATGAGCTTTGAAAAAGATGTAAACTTTTTTTTTTCCTATAGAATGTGAAGACTTTTTGTCAGAAAGGTAAGATTTTGTACTAAAAAGTGGAAAAGAAGTCACTTTTAAGAAAACTCAAGCATATTACTCAAAGTAAGTTTTAAGCTTAGCCAAACATTAATGTTCATCGTTATTATGACATACTGAGATGCCTCTACATAGTTCTGGAATCATGTCCAGAGAGTAGACTAATGGTAATGAATATGTTGTATGTTTAAGATGTTCTAGTTGTCTTCTCCTATAATTATAACCAAATATAGCTTCCAATCAATGCACCAGGATGAGGAAAATCAAAAGTATATAGCTATTGAAAATTTACAATTGAAAACATGTAAGAGAGATTTGTAGAAGTTCTGAACTTTCAATGCCATGCATAGTCTAGTTGTATAGTCTAGTGACAAACAGAGCCATCTAAGATGTTAACAGAAGCCTAGCAGATGCATTCTTGTTAGATGAAAACCGAATGTATATCATGATCTTTAAATGTTTTCTAGGTATGTTTTTAAAGATTTTCTTGAGGAAATCAAGCTAAAGAACTATTACCCTGAATTTTGTGATATAAGTTTTACCACGTCCAGAATGATCACAATTGTGGTGTTGCCATCAAATTTTATGCATCAAGCATGGGAATCTAACCAAGCATATTTTACCACGTCCAGAATGATCACAATTGTGGTGTTGCCATCAAATTTTATGCATCAAGCATGGGAATCTAACCAAGCATACTCATGCAACTGGTTTAGTTTGTTGGTTCAAGGTTAAAAATTTACTAGATAATGTCCTAAAGTTAATTATAGCAATTGTAATTGTAAATATTAATCTTGTGCATAACGTGAGCATTAATGGTTTTTTTTTCTGTGTATGATGGATGATAATTGTTTAATTGTGTACTCCGTGTGGGGTGAAACTTGAAAACTGTTGTTTTGTTTTTGAATGAATTGTCATGCTCGGACAAGACACGTATCTTAATATGATCAGTATCGCCATTTGCCAATAGGCCTAGTACAATCTTTCTAATCTGTGGTAAGATCATGACATGCATCCTACATCTGCCATTATTGAAAAATTGCGCTACGGTGGCAAATTGTAGGTTAAGTATGACATTTAGCCACATATTTTAGGGGAAGAAAAATTTCTTGCCACATGATGAGTTTAGAGGAATCGATCAACTTAAAATCACATGTAACAAGGTCACTGAAAGGCTATTGGTCTTTGTGGTTTAGTTTTTAAGACAGTGATGGATATAGCAGAGTTGAAGAAGAGAATTCATTGAAGTGGTCCTATGAGAATGGGAGAAGGATTGTATAATTTAGTTGGACTCGATCATATAAATACAGAAGACAGGAGGTTAAGGACCAACTGGCGCAACAAAAATGGTTCGTAGAATCCATTGGATAATAAGAGTGGGATGACAAGGCAATGAATAGGAAGTTGGTTAAAGGTACAGAAAAGATATGGTGATAGCGCAGGATAAGAACAAGTAAGAGATTATAAAAAAAAAAAATGAAATTACAGCAGTTGGAATATAATTAGCTATAATGGAAGAAAGTTTTATCTTTAAGCAGTCTGTAGATGGATGGGGCTTCTGGATGCACTCTTGAATTTGGTAGAATTGTAGGTTTGTTGGTATAATGACAGGTTATTTATTTCTCATGAACTCGAATACACCACGCATCTAAAGAATTGTTAGGAAATTTGGTGGGATCAAGTGGCTGCCAAGCCAACTGGAAAATTCATGCTAGAAGTTTCTCAATCAAGATCATGCATTTTTGGTTGTTGTGTGGTTATTATCAACCTTGAATGATATTACTGAAACCTTGGAGAATATTCAATTTTTGCCTGAAAACTGAACCATTGATTTTTTTCTCCGTTTTGTGTGTAGCACACTCTTATTGAAGAGATTTTTCTTCCTCCAATCAAGATTGCACATGCAAATTTTTGCATTTTTATCACAGTTTGAATGATGTTACTGGTTTTATTTATTGACTTGTATATAAGATGTTAGTTAATAAGTATTCAAATAACGTTTCTTGTTTCTCTCGTTGGCATTTATCCATTGATAGTTTGGTTTTTCCCATTGTATACTTCCTTACACGTGTTTAACAACCATATTTTTAGACATTTTACCAGATGTGAACAGTTTTCTCCCTCCGACGTGTAGACTTGTATTAAGAATAGGGACATGCAGGCAGGCAGCGTTTACTAGATAGCCTCTTTGGATTTGTCCCTCTCACTTAACTATTGTGGAACATACACGGCAAGTCATTTTCTATATGCCTATTATATTCCAATTTTTTGTCCGCTCCCAAAAGAAAATTCAAGCATGGGGCTCCCTTGTGCAACCCTCCATTGACCTCACTACGAAGGTGAATATGCACTCGAGTGGATAAGCATAATTAGGCTCTATGCAGTCCAACACAGAACACATTCCAGCCCTCTGAAATGGAAAACCGTGAAATGGAAAATCAGAACAAACTTGGGAAGACCAAGGAGATGATTAGCAACTTTCTTGATACAAGTAGTGCTCAACTTTGAACATTGTGTTCCCACTTGCTGTCATGCTTACATCATTGTCAAATGTCACCTTCTTACGTAACTGCATCTAAATTTCCATCTGCAGTTATTGAAAGATTCACCACACATTGTGAAAAGCACAATGAAAGTTACAAGTTTTGACTTGCCGAGTCTATTGTGTATTTCATTTTAATGCAGTTTGGCAGATTTTGAATCTTGTAGGAAATTGCTAAGAACTTTACTCTTTAATCGTTCTTAGGTCTGTTTGATTGTAAAAATGGAATTTGGTGGAAAGAAAATGAATTTCAAAGAACTGAATTGCCTAGAACTTGTTTTACTGAAAATTGTCAATTAATTGTGTTTAATTGATATAGTTTTCCACTTGAAAAATATTGAAATCTTTGATCTTTTGGTGTTCGTTTAACTTTGTTTTCCTGAAAATTGTCTATTAAAGGGAT
>CAIGRQ010177955.1:0-12738 GCA_903798375.1 Fraxinus sp. D2006-0159 | reverse complement strand
TTGAATGGCTCTGCCTGCGTATGGAGCTGCTCTCGACATTTGTATTTGCTTTTTGCATGGTTTTACTTGTGAGCTTCCCACATGGGAGTATAGATCCAAGTAAGTACATTGCTATTCCCCTTCAATGTCAAATGCACGTTCGTTAAAGATTCTTGCCAAGACTGAGTTAATTTCGTTGTGATGCATTTGCAATTCTGAAATTAAATGTACTGGTATTCCAGTTCTCGGCCGTGACTTATAATACTGTTATGGAAATATTTCTTCAATTTAATGATGAAAACAATTTGTTAGTGAAGATATAGAGCAATAAGTCACCATTTGCAATCATTGTGCAAGTCTTTATTATATTTCTGATTATAATTGAAAGTTTTTCTCTATAGGTATGGCAGGACTTGCTGTGACATATGGTCTGAATATGAATGCACGTCTATCCCGATGGATTCTTAGCTTTTGCAAACTTGAGAACAAAATTATCTCCATAGAAAGGATTCATCAATACTGCCATATACCTGGTGAAGCTCCAGCAGTTATTGAAGATTTTCGTCCCCCATCATCTTGGCCAGAAAATGGAACAATTGAACTAATTGATTTAAAGGTATGGCATTTGAATTATTATTACCTTATGTTCTTTTCATTAGTCAGAAAAACTTTCCCTCTATTCCATCCATATATAAGAAGCAAAATTGCCTCTTATTCCTATCTAAGTATATATGTTGACATATGAAGCAGCGTATATATAATTAATTGGGTCCATTGTCAACATTGAAGGCCTTACTTTATCTAATGGTCAGAAATTGAAGTTCTCAAAAATAAGTTGAAGGACAAAGAAGGAAGAAAAGAAAAATAATAAACGGAACTTGGGGAACACCACAGGACAAGGAAATACATATGTTCTACAGCTATGTTCACGAGATGACTTGAAAAATGATGTCATAAACCTATGCTGCCAAGTTATGGCTCAAAAGATGTCATAGTGCTCCATTTAGCTTTAAGTACTTGTGCAACTAATGGGGATTTTTATCTCACTCTAAATTTGATGATCTGGGATTTGATTCAGATTGAACATCCCAAGGTTGCATACTAATTGACCACTGCATTAAAATTACTTGCATTTATCTGAAACGTAGTTGTTCAAGTATGTAGGAATTGGACAAATACAACAGAAGGCTACCTGGTTGATTGAGTAAAGGCTATGGCCATACAAATGATGTCTCAACTGAAGTTTAGGCTTATTGGAGTAATTTTTGAACCAGCTAACATATGTCAGTACACCCGACACCATCATCCCCCACCCACCCTAGAGCTGGCAAAAAAACCCGACCAACCCGATCCCCGTGGGGATCGGGGCACGGATTTTCCTCTTAATTGGGTTGGCGGGATGGGGGCAGGGCAAAGAAATTTGCCCCTGGTCGAGGATGGAGAACATTGTCCCCGTATTATTTTAAGGAAAAAAAAAAAAGTTGCCCCTAATTTCGAAACTGAAAACTTACCTGAGTAAGCCAGTCAATTGCTCTAATTTCAAAAGCATTTCAGACCTGAATCCCTAATTCCGTTTTCCTGTTTCTTAATCTCTCTCTCTTAGCAGTCACCACCATGCATACTGTAACTGTCTGGCGCAGCAACTGCTATCCTCTTTTGACTTCATCTCCTCCTATCTCCACTCACCTCCGGCCGCCTCTCTTCCCCCTCTCTTGGCCTCTCTTGCAGGCGAAATTATTAGATCTCGAATCTTCACTCCGCCTTTTCCCGATTAGCAGATTTTTCTATGCTTCCCACCAAATTTACAGTCGGCTTCCTCCATTTCAATTATGTTATTGGCTATGTTTTGGTTTTTAATTAAATTAGTTTTCTTATAAGATGATTTGAACCTGTGTAGTTGCGGTGTAGCTAACAAGTATGTAGAAATGAATATATGAATTTTGTATTGTTTTTATGTGACTTAGTCTAGTTAGGTTTCCATGACTGGTGTCTTTTGTGAGTTTTTCCAATTTTAGATGGGAATTCTAGCGTCTTTTTTTACCCCCAAAGGCCAAAATTTTAGATGGGATTACAGTTTTATTTTGGAAAATAAAAGAGGCATGGGGGTTCTTGGAACTGCCCCACCCCACCTTATCCCTGACAGGCGGAGTGCCGCCATGGCCCAGCGCCATCCCTACCCCACATACAGACACGTAAAGGAAAAAATGACGAAGGGAGAATACGAATTAAAAGACAATGACATTCCTACTGCCTAGCTAACATGTCAACTGGCATGGGAGGGGGGACAAACAAAGGCATACAGAAAATAAGGAAATTTTATCTCTATTTTTCCTGTTGTTGGTTCATTACGAGGAAAGCTTCCTGTTGTGATCTATGGCATATCCAGCGCTTTCCCTGGGGACAAAGGAAGATATAAAGAATTAAGATGTCTTATCAATATTTTCCCCTTTACAGGTTCGTTACAAGGAAAGCCTTCCTGTTGTGCTCCACGGCGTATCCTGCACTTTCCCTGGTGGAAAGAAAATAGGAATTGTTGGGCGTACTGGTAGTGGTAAATCCACTTTAATTCAAGCTCTGTTTCGATTGATTGAACCAGTTGGTGGCAGAATAATTATAGACAACATTGATATCTCAATGATGGGCCTTCATGATCTTCGCAGTCGGTTGAGTATCATACCTCAAGATCCATCATTGTTTGAAGGAACGATTAGAGGAAACCTAGACCCACTCGAAGAGCATTCAGATCAAGAAATTTGGCAGGTTCAGCCATTTTGGCCTCTTTCTTTCTATGTCAATTTGGATTACCACAGATTTCATGAAGTTTTTTTACACAAAAAAATTAGAAAAACAAACATTTTGAACATCCAAAGCTTGTTTGAACCATTCTTAATTGATAGCCATTAGCTTCTCTTTGTTGTCCATTTATATATGGTGTATTTGGAGGACAAACGGTCATTTAAATACTTTTGTCTGTGACTCTGTTCATATCTGTTTCTAACATAACTTGCTATTAATGAATTGGTACAGGCACTTGATAAGTCTCAGCTGGGTGAGATAGTTCGCCAAAAAGAGCAAAAACTTGATACACCAGGTCGTATGTTACACCGATGGACTACAATATTTCTTTTTCATGGCAAGGAAGCCGCCTTCATAGCAAGTATTTCGATGACTAATAGGGATTTTCCTCAATTTTGTGTTGTTGGCAGTGCTTGAAAATGGAGATAATTGGAGTGTAGGCCAGCGACAGCTTGTATCTCTTGGTCGGGCTTTACTTAAGCAGGCAAGAATTTTGGTGCTTGATGAAGCTACAGCCTCAGTTGATTCGGCCACAGATAATCTTATCCAAAAAATTATAAGGACCGAATTTAAGGATTGCACTGTTTGTACGATTGCTCATCGCATTCCTACTGTTATTGATAGCGATCTGGTTCTGGTCCTTAGTGATGGTGAGTTCTGTACCTTTCCTAGTTCTCTATATCTAATATTTATGTGCCAGGACTACTGTGGACAAAATAGACCTTATTATGGTTTGAATTGTGCAACGATTTGCTTGGTTTTGCTCTCGGAGGTTTTTCTTTAGGAATCTGTTTCTCCTTTCTTCCCTACTTTTCAGGGTCATTCAAACTTGATATTAAAATGGAGTTGCTCTAATGTGCACGGTAAGAATGTTTAACTTGCCTGTATCTTTGTCTGTTTTGCAGGTCGAGTTGCAGAGTTTGACCCTCCAGCAAGATTATTAGAGGACAAATCTTCCATGTTTCTTAAGCTAGTAATAGAATACTCCTCGAGGTCAAGTGGAATACCAGATTTTTGATTCAACGTCGTGCATGGAATCTGGTCAAGAAGGCAAAAAGAACCGACACCATCCTGGAAAATGAACTGGTCTGCATCTAGCAGATTGAAGAAATATTTATGGTAGATAAAACTGAAAGTCGGGGGTGGGAAGGTCGGGTCAAGATAAGAAAATTCTTCCCCTTCTTAGGCACAATGGGGAATTCACGCACTGCACATTCTGTACCATAGAAAAAATTTTGGTAAGAAGAGCTGGCTGAACAAATGGGGAGGCAATTGTATTTTACATGTGCAATAAACTAGGATTTTTTTTTTCTTGCAGTGCAGAAGAAATTTTGAGTTTATGTTTAGAAAACACTAGGGAGTAAATTGTAGAGTTTGTTCCCAGAGACTAGGTTTTGAATTTTGTTTCATCCTCTAGTTGTCTTTTCAAGAATGTAGGACTTGCCTTGAATTGAAAATAAAGACCACTCAGTTTTCTGCACGATATTGAGCTCATGTTTTTATTGTTTTTAATCTGGACAACGTACTTTTTATTCACATATTTCGTAAGATACACATCGTATTACCTACTTATTATCAATCACTTCCAATCATGCTACAAGTCATATTATCGAGTGAAGTGTGCACGATATTGATAAGACGATGTTCACTTGCCCACCGACCTTGAGCTAGCTTTATAAACAGTTGAAAAATTATATCACCATCTACCTTTTTTCTTGGATTAAATTAAATTATTCATTTTCAAGGGGTTCTGCTCGAATATTATGGACTATTTTGACATTCACGAGATAATTTTTTTTATATAGAGTTACATTCTCGTACAATGCACAATCATGTCATGTCTTGTATCGTGTATTAATTCGTAGCTATCTATAGAAATTGTCGAGAAAAATAGATGATAGATGCCGTTTATTTTGTTAATATAATTAGTATTAACCTTAAGGGTTCTTTTGATAATGAAAGGTCTAAAAGAATTCCGATTCCATGTAAGTTGGAAAATAAAAGTTGTCAAACTTATAAGAATTCGTTTTTCAGGAAAATAATGAAAATACAGCTTAAGGTGATTGTATCTTGATTTTTAATTTCCATTTTTACGTTGTAATTAATCAATTAAAATGAAATTCATTTTAATAGGAGGTGAGCAATCAAACAAAAATCGCACTTTCAGAACTGCACAGTGCAAACTCGTTTTACAATCAATTCTTCCCCTTGTCCACCGAGTCGAGGTCTCAGCTGGAAAAGCACGATGCAGGCCGTTTCGAGAAAACTAGGACACCAATGCATCAAGCAATCATCTTCGATTTCTTCCATTTACCCTCTTTCTGATCGGTGTATGTGTTTTCTCAGCATTTCTAGGGATATAGATTTCTCGCCATTTTTTTTTTGTCAATTCGGATACTATTAAAAGATGAGTATTTGTTAGCCATGATGTAAAGTGAAATTTTATGGGTTTCAGACTATGGAGTTCAGAATCCGAAGGGCACTGGTGGAAGATCGTCTGTTAGGTTATTTTTAGTTTAGAAGCCTTAAATTTTTTGTTTTATCGGTTGTAAATTAACCTTTTAAGTTTAATGTTACTGCATGGTTTTTTTCCATTTGGATCATTAGGTTGAGTTTGTTCAGCTGTGATGTTTATTATACTGGAACTCTAGTTAGACTTCTTTAATTTCTGTGATAAGATTATTACTATGCATTTTTAAATTCCTCAATCTAAGCATTTTTTCGGGTTTCAGTTTATAAGAATACTGTTTTAGAAATGTGTTGTCATCTTATGCTATATACTATTTAAATAAATATAATCCCAGATACCATTTGATTCAAATGCTTTGAGGTGAAATTGGAATTTGCTTGTCTGGCAGTGGAATTGTTGCGACAGCAGCTTGGTACATTACTTGTTAACCCCATTCAGTGCTTTGTGATTAAATACATTGTGCAAAAAGACTAAGAGTGTATTTGATAGAGATTAAAAGCGGATTAAAATTGAAAAATTAGCCTTTATCGTTGACTTTTATTAGACGAGTGGGACCCAATAACGACTATATTTTCAATTTTAATTGGATTTTGAGCTCTCCCAAACATGCTCTAATTTTATTATAGAATTGAATATTCTCGTGATATGATCCATATATACTATCTTGTTCTCTCTGCAGCTAAAATGGGTTCTCAAGTATTAGTTCCTTTCCGAGGATCTAATGATTCTCACCGACACCTCAAATTAATGGGTGATTTGGGTCAGGTAAATTCTTATCTAGACTTTATGCTTTTAATTGAAGTTTTGATTTTGCTCAATTTGGAAGGCATGTGATTTGGTATAAGTTATGCAATTATCTATATGCAGATTGTTCCAATGAAATACAACCCTAGAGATGAAATTTTATCAAGGCAGTGATGGCAAAGGCTAATGTTGTCATTAATCTTATTGGTACATGTTACTCATTACCTTTTGGCACTAGGAAAAATCTTGCATTGGAATTGCATTACTTATGAACTGTCCTGCGAACAGGAAGGGAACATGAAACCAGAAATCATAGCTTTGAGGAAGTCAATCATCAAATGGCTGAACAGCTTGCAATGGTATATTCCCGTACTTATCCTATAAAAAAGTTGGTAATGAGTTTCCATTTTCCTGACATTATATTTAACTGGTGGATGCACTTATGTAATGTTGATTGATTATTCTAAGCAATGTGAAAACTGAGAAACAGAATGGGATCCTAATAAGGTGAAGAAAATGTAGGACACAGATCATTGACCGATGTCTATTTTCTTAGTGTCTAGTGATTCTTTTCTTTCTTATGAGTCATATTTTGTTGAGTGATATTGCACACTCCTATCACTCTCAGGTATGTTAGTGTTATCTTTTACATTTTTCTCTCTGTCAAATTGGTCTTTATGTGTGATTTTACTCTTCTTCTCACTTTGGCACAATGTGGAATATTTACTTATCAAATTTCAGTCTTTGGAATAATCGACTCAAAAGTGAGGATCTGTGGAAATTTTGTCAATAAAAGATGACTAACCATTTCTCTTAGCAATTGAGAAGAAAAGGTGTCTAGGGGACTCCTTGTGAGTAAAGGGCTTCAGAAGAAAGTGGCCAGTTAAAGATAGAGAGAAGGAAAAGGAAGAGTGTGGGTTATCAGGAATAATCTACAAGAGAGATGAGCCCATTGAGAAGATTGCCTCCATGAGAAAAGCATATGCCTACGGGGCACATGGGACTGAAGAACTTGTTATTAAATATTTTAACTTTAAGTCGTTCGTAGGTGAAATTGCATCAACTTTTTTATTGGTAATTATGCACTTTTTGTGAATTTGTTTACACTTAACTTGATTGATTGGTCGCCTGCATAACTTGTATTTCTTAGTCTTGTAATGGTCGATCATTTTCAAAAGTAATATTTCCTCTCTTTGTCTGTTCACACGTGCATGCACTTGCGTGCTCTTGTTCATCAAAATTTAAATTGGCACGGAAAACTTCTTCTTTAGACATGTTGTGGTCAATGCAGTTCACATCTCTTTGGAGCAGTTCATTAATAACTATTCTTTTATAGGACTATAAGCCTGTAAAAATAGGAGTCCTGTTTCTTTCACTGTGGTGTCCATGCTTATGATTCATGTGTACCTTTCTATGTAACAGAAAACAAATTTTGATGAATTTGAGGGAAGGGAAAGTGACATTTATGCCATAGTTGGCTGCTCAACCGAGGGAGAGAATATTTATCTGAAAGGCATTTATGATGTTTTATTGTTATTATTTGACATCGGTTTTCCAATGAGAAATGGATGCTTACGACAAGCAATCTGTTTCATCCACTTTTTTAAAATTATCTATACCCAGTTTCTCTTTCATTTTTTTTTTTTCTCTTTTTTCTTTTTCTCACAGCGATGAGTATGAGATTATACAGCTACAGACTTGTGCAGATTGCTAAAGAACACGGTGGCATCATGAGATTTATTCAAGTTTCTTGCTTGAGGGCTTCTCCATCATCTTCATCCAGATATCTCAAGTCTAAAGCAGCTGCAGAAGAAGCTATTTTAGGAGAGCTGCCTGAGGTAAATTATCATCCTTTTTTATTTGCGCGTTGTATGACCCACTTTCCTTGTCATTGGGCAACTATTGATGCTGCTTATAAATCTTTATCATGAATTCTATGTTTGTGCCTGATAGCAATTTAGATTTCTATTTCTTTCTTTCTTTCTTTCTTGACTTTAGATTAAATACTAATATGTGGGGACAATTGAATTTAACACACTCTTCAGTCAACTCTTATGCATGGTTTAAAAACACTATTTGAGGCTTACACCTCGAATCCAGCCTCATGTGAAGTTATCATAAAATGCCTTAAAACCCTCATTTTTAAAGCTATTTGTGGGGCTTATGCCACGTTTTACTGAGGCTTACGCCTCACAAATGGCTTTTAAAAGTGCAAAATGGCTTTCAAGTGAACAAAGAAACATCTGGTCTCTGTTGGATGCCTTTTCAAGTTTTGCACGACAATTCTTCTAATTTATTTCTCAGTTCTCTCCTCAATTTTCCATAATCAAACTATTTTTTATGAACTTTTAAGGATACAGTTCTTTTTTATTGTACAGTCTTTGTTTACTGTTTATTATTCATGTCGATGTGGTTGACCAAAACCTTATCAAGTGTTACTGTTTGTATAACTTTTTCGTAACGTATATGGTTATAGATTTGATGCAGTTTATATTTTTTTGGTATGTGTTAAATACCTTATGATTGACTAATTTATCTTTATATCATCTTATATCAATCTCTAGGCCACAGTTATGAAGCCAGCCGTGATGGTTGGCACAGAGGATCGAATTTTAAATCCATGGGCGCGTTTTGCAAAAAATTACTGCTTTCTCCCACTTATAGGAGATGGATCTACCAAGTAGGACTCCACGCAACATGTTACACTATTTTATCTCTGTTGAGTGTGTTTATGATGATTATCTCTTGCAGGATTCAGCCTGTATATGTTGTTGATGTTGCTTCTGCAATTGTCACTGCCTTAAAAGGATGATGGTACCAGCATGGGAAAAGTTTATGAACTTGGTGGACCAGATATTTTCACTGTCCATGAGTTGGCGAATCTCTCTCTCTCTCCCTTTCCGATCCCCGCCAACCATGCCATTTTGATTGTTTTCCTTTAAAGTTGCAGTCATTAGTTGAATTTGAATTGTGGTGTAGGCAGACCTTATGTATGACGTGATCCGTGAATGGCCTTGGTATGTGAAGATTCCCTTTCCCATTGCTAAGGTAAGTTCATCCTTATGCAGTATATCTTCATATGGTTTTAGCTAAGCTCTTTATCTGGAACTGCCTATAAGTATTATTTTCATTTTTGGCTCGTGTTATTAGCATCTTGTTTGCTTTGTTCTTATGTGGCACAAGTTTTTTGTGATATACCAGCCTCAGATTGACGGTGCACAAGATATCAAGTTTCTTAATTGACAATCCTGTTAGTTTATTTAAGAAGACATGGACTGTAACAAGTGTCCAAGTGAAATGCTTGTAAATAATTTGGTCAAAATTTAGTTATCCTTTGTAAAGAAAAACATTGATTTTGTAAAAGTTTAGATGTGAATTGGTGGGTTCTCCAATGAATTACATCATTGAGTTCTTAAATAACTGCAGCATAGGTTTAATTTCACGATAAGTGCTAGTGCCTTCAGGTGCAGTCTAAGAAAAGTTCCATTTCGAAGGTCAATCTCCATATAAAATTGTGTTAGTGGCTTCTTCTCATGCTCTAGGCCTAGCCCTTTGGAGAGCTACATTTGCCTTAATTTTATTTATTTTTCCCCTGCACAATCGAAAATAATGAAACTGTTAATCCATTCTGGATAAGCTTTGCAAATTACTGCTCAATTCATCTGAAGAATTCACATGGTACTTTTGGGAGAAAATCAATTTGCCTGTTTCATTCATTTATTCAATGAGAAAATGGGTTAAGTTGTTCTAGTAAAGACTATGGGACCTAAAGAAATATTAAAAATATTAAGCCCTGTTTGGTTTAGCTAAAAAAGTTGATAACTATCCAAGTCAAAGTTAAGCAATTAATTTAAACCACATTTCATGGGACCACAACTTTTGTTAACTTTTCAATCACACATTTCATCAACTCTTATCAAAATCTACTAAAAATCTTATTTCAGCGAAATCAAATGGGGCTAAATGGGAACTTTTGAGTTTTTCCCCAATATTTCGTACAAGCCTGTTTCTTGAAATGTCTATTGTGTTATATTCATGAGATGAAGAAAAAATAAGGCTTACCTGGTGCATCCTTGCAGGTTTCCTTGTATGAATGTTATCTGACGATTTCTTGTTTACATATCTGGTTTCAGGCTATTGCAAATTTTGCTTAAGAAAGTTCCCGTTCCAATGCCTACCCCTACCATCTTCAATCTGGACCCGATTGAAGCCTTTTCCACCGATACTCTGGTGTCAGAAAATGGTGGGTCAGATTTAAGAATTATGTTTGCTCCTCGATTGGTTTTACTAACCTGTAACACCCCTCTGATTTTCCTATACAAATTTCACGATTATACATTCCAACAAATTTTTTTCTGGTTATCAGCTTTAAAATTTGAGGATCTTGGGATTGCGCCACATAAACTGAAGGGATATCCAGTCGAGTTTCTTATACAATATCGTAAAGGTGGTCCACAGTATGGTTCTACAGTTAGTGAAAAAGTAACCCCGCAGTCATGGTCTTGATGTTCGTCAATTCTTTAATTCGCAAACTTCAGCTATCCTTCTCAAACCTTTGGAATCGGTATGTGTTGCCTTCATTTCCTTCAGCTGTGAAATTGCTTGCTACCTCGTATCTTTTCTGATGAAGAATCTAAAAATCAATTGACATTGTAGTCCATAAAAGCTAATAAATCAGCTGTTTAAACAAATTTGAGATTGTCCATTTTCAAGAGACGTACTTAGAAGTATAAAGATACGAGGGATTCTTCTTCAGCGATTCCAATATTCGCTACTTATTCTAGAAAATAGGCTGATGATTACTTTTGGATGGTTTTTGAGCCATTGTGTAATTCAATTGAAGTGATGTTTTTCTTTAAATGATTGTTTTCTACCGTGCTCATCTGTGGCCCTTGGTCTTTCTTCTTCGATCCATTAGCTCATGTTTTTCACTAAATGCATACATATAAGAGAATGAAATGAGAAAGGGTTCCAAAAATTTCGAGTCGACTACGTGAATCTTTTTTCGCCATCTGTTTTGTTCATTACTACACGCTAATGCAACTAGTTGGAGGGAGAGACATCAATAAGGTTTATTGAGTGATTATTAAGTCATTCCAAAGGAACATTGGCTTTCCTTGTAGCTGGGGAAAAGTAATTGCAGCTCATTCTATAAAGGAATTACCCTCCCAATAGGGGAAAAGAAAGACCAGTCATGAAAAACTTCTCCCACTGAAACCACATGAGAAAAGCTCATAGATTTCGTTTACCAAAATCCATCAACCATCCAATGCAACCACAAATCAGCCGAGGATCCTTCGAAAATGTCAAATTGGGAGGGACGAATGTTGGGGCTACTATGATCACTCGGCGTGGGGGCTGCTCCGGTGAATCGCCACAAGGTTGTTGCAGCATAAACATTTATATAAACAACGATACGATGGGTATTAACAACTCGATCTTGATAGGTAGCGAAGTAAAAATGGGAGATACCGGTGTGAGTTTGTCTCTGAAAGATGTGAAAATGGACCGTGGCTTTCAACTAGTAAGCAAAAAGAAGGAAAGCGATTTTGTTACTTACCTTTGTTTGATGTCGTTATTTGCCTTTATTGTACTTGCCATGTTATTTTTACTTATTTGACTGACCACCTCAGTTTTTCGTCTATTTCTCTCCCCTTAGATTGTGAGCTTGATGATCTGATTGAATTTGTTTCTCTCAAAAATAATTTTGTTCATGTAAATTAACCTCAAAAGATTGAATTCAACGATTTTTTATCGACCCAGATTCTTCATATACTGAGATAATATATCAGGTTAGATTTGCCTAAACTCGCAATTTCTCAAGTTTACACTTTGTATTTCACCTAATTACAGCAACATGAATTGCATCAGAAAACTTAAAACCATTGACCCAAAAATGTAGTAGTTGTACTAAAAAGATATGAAATTGCCTCATTTCTTGACGAAAGATAAGCCATTCTGGTTCGCGTAACGTTCCATAAATCTCATGAACCGATCCCAGTCTCGTGGCGTTCGCATGACGTATTTGGCTTCTATTCCTGCAGGTTTCCCATTCACGAACTTTGCACTAACATCAACTGACTGAAGAACTCCTTCCTCATCAATCATGTAAAATCCAGTAATATCACCTACTTCACTAGATGAGTCAAAAACCGAGGGTTGGTCGAACCTGAATATCGCCATACCATTAGTACCATCCCTTGATTTCGTAAGCCTCACATCTGGGATCGTCTGTTCATCAGTTCCTTGAATGAACTGAATTGCTGGTTTTATCATCATTATACACAGTCTAGGCGTTCTTCGAGCTCGAGTTTGTCTTGGCAAACTCGAAAGCGATAGGCATAAAGATTGGCCATTGAACGATGAGCGAACGCTAGGGTGAACGCCTCCAAATGCCAAGCCTACACAATACAAATCATATTCGAGAGCAATGATATTTAGAAAACAAGCAAAACATAGCGGTTCACCCTTAGTGTGAGGTACGCCCACTTGACACGTCAAGTTTTTACACTATATTGGAGAAAGAGAATACGAGTTTCATGATACACGTATAAATGTCTAACTTAACGCTGATAAACCTTAACATCAACACCTACATTTGGAACATCGTTAGTAGTTATATTATGATTAAAGAAAGAACTTGTTCTTCCAGGCACAGGAAATTCTTCCAATAATTTCGAGCCTAAGCTTTTCAAAAGATCACTTCAATGAATAAACAAATATGGACATGAAATTAACAATTTTATGAA